>JANIPN010000217.1:20058510-20068703 GCA_027478595.1 Erythroxylum anguifugum | reverse complement strand
TTTCTTTACACATAAATAATTGCCAACAATTTCTCATTTAATAGTCTTAGCTTCCAAGAAAGGTTCGGGGTCCAACATCTTGTCCTTGATAAGTTCTTAATGCTTTGATTTTCTTGTCTCGTTTATTCTTTAATAAATTCATATATTTATTAAACAACTTAATATTTTGGATTTGTTAGAAATTAAATAAACATGAACATACTATGTATATTCATCAATAAAAGTGATGAAATAAAAAGCCTCATAACGTGCCCTTACATTTATTGGATCACAAATGTCTGAATGAATCAATTGCAATGGATAAGAAGCTCATGTTTCCTCTCCAAAAGAGTTTCATGCCATTTTACCTACTAGAAAAAGTTTATAAATAGGTAAATATACATTAAGTAAATTCCCTAAAAGGTCTTTTTTAGCTAATTGGCGTATTTAATTTTGACTAATGTGACATAGTCTAGTGTGCCACAAATTGCATAATTATTGGAATTAATATATGATGTAAACAGAGGATAACTTATATTATTATTTGAATAAACAATATTTAAAACAATAAAGCCATCTAACATAAATCCATGACCATAATAAATTATGTCCAAAATATAAATTCATATCACCACTGTGGAAATTTTCATCAAAGCTAATACTTATTAAAAAGCAACATAGAGATTAGATCTATTGAATCTTTGGAGCATACAATACTTCATGTAGGATCAAGGATCGATCACCATGCATGTCTATTTACAAGTTCCAATCTCTTGAATAGTAACCCTTAAGTTATCTTCTATATAAATCCAACGTGTTCTATACAGGATTTTTCAAAATTCCATGAAGGCATCTCGATCCTTCACTATATGGTTGGTCGCTCTTGAATCTATAACCCACAAAGGATGTGATTCAATTAGTAAAATAAAACAAGAGACATTCATAGAACAAATGTCTTTACAAAAAGATTGTACCTTTTTGGGCTCACTACAATCACTAGCAAAGTGAGCCTTATGTTCATAATTAAAGCACTTGACTTTGTTTATGTTATGCTTCTTAAAAGGACATTTTCCTTTTCCATAATGGTTCCATTTTGCCTTCTTTTAGTCCTGGGTATAGTAGGTGTGTTTCTTGCCCTTTTTCCATTTTGATCCATCATGATGCTCTTACACTTCCGATTCACAGCTCTGTATGAGATAGAACTAATTGCATATACCTTTGAGGACAACTTTAAGGTTTCAAAACATTCTTCATCTAGTATTAGATGCCTTGTAGCATCTTCCATCATCTTGATACTCTCATTATGAGCTAGATGCATCTTCATATGCTGCCAACTATGAGGTAATGATTGAGTCACAACTTGCACTTGTTTCTTATTAATCATGACCAAAATCACACAACTCATTTATCATGTTTGACATATGCCTCAAATGCTTTTGCATTGTGTGATTCAATCGTTTCTTATAGGTGTCAAACTTATTTGTGAGTGACCTTACTTTGATCATTAAGATGCCTACAAACATGTATCTAAAGCATATCATATGTCATTAGCAATGTCATATTTGTGGAACTCATGAATGATATCGTTATCCATACTGCTCAGTAATGTAATGTGAGCCAATAAGTTCTTTTTCTTTTAAGTTTCATAAGCATCACAACCTCTTTTATATTGGGTTATGTTTCCTTCCTCAAGAACATATATAGTTATGTTTAATGGTTCAAGATCCTTTTACTCTTCCAATACATATCAGATTTTCATGTTCCAAATCTTATAGTTGTCGCAATTTAATTTCTCACTCTTGTTGAGTTTAGTAACAATATTCTTTAATGCAGTAGCCATAATATAAACATGAAGTTTCTATAGAAAGAAATAGTATACTTGAAAATTATTGTAATATCACACATACATATATTGAATAACTAGATTTCAGTTGTCTAAGAAATCAAAAGAATATAAATGTTCTCGATTATCATTCATATGAAAATTAAACAACAATTATCATACTTAAAAAGATATTAAAACATAAGCATTAATATAACATATATTTTGATAAAACAAAATAATATCAAACTTGATATGTATCTAGAGATGGCAATTGGCTAGGCCGACCTGACCCCTGCCACCTTGGGACCAGGCTTAATCGTTTTTCAATTAAATATTTTTAAAATGATGTCGTTTTGTCATTGCCTGTTGGAACTTAGGACTAGGCCCAAAAAATCCAGCTCGAGTACTTGTCAATTAGAGTCTGGTCCGTTGACTTTGAGTCGTACTTGGTCAGGCCTAAGCCCAATTGCTAAGCCTACATATATTAAAGAAAATCATTACAACAACTTAGTGTAATTCGAGATCGAAAGCGGTAACCTAATACTACCCCTATGTTGAAACAGCTTGTGTTATTTGGTACATTTTTCATGATTTAAAAGTTGAAATGGCATGATTTTTTATGATGTAGAAACTAAAGACATAGGAGAATAAATGTCTAAAAGACGTCAAAACCTAATTTGAACGTTTACTATGTGAAAATTAAGGAACAAGTGGAGGTATGGATTCTAGACATGGGTCATAACCGTGACTCATCATGCATGATTGTGATATAGTGAGTTAAATTTGGTGAGATTGTGTTTTAAAAGAATTGGTAAGTTAGAATGGATAAAATATGGTACTTAAGTGACTTTTGAAGTTAGATTTGGAAACATTGACTAATAGGTTAGCTTACGAAAGTAAGCAGAAATATAATTAGCATATGTGTTAAATGATAAAATACAAATCTCAAATTCAGTTAAACCGAATATATAGTTTTAATACATTATTTTCCCAATTTGGAAATAAATGTCTAAGTAAAATGCATTTTGTGTAGGAAAAGGAGAGTCACTAAACATGAGAGTGCGCTTGACGATAAGTGTGCAAAACTGTGAGTGTATCCTTAAATTGATTTTATGAAAATGGTTTCTATTTATAATGAAAAGTATGTTTATAAATAAGTTCATTGGCGTTGCTATTTGAATTTGAAAGCAAAATTTTATGAGATTTATATATATGCTTTAAGATGGAACTGAATTGAAATTGCATATGCACTGAATTAGCACGACAATGAAATTTGAACATGAACTAAATTGGTATAGAAATGTGGTGCACGTGTGTATTAATTGTTGTTTAGCCTATCGCATGCTGTTAGGTCTCCTTATACATATGATCATACTGATCAGAATAAGTCCTAACGTGCATGGAAGAGTCTTGGGGAAGTGTCTGTCACTAACAGTAGGTGGTGTCGTGACTGTCAGTATGTCTTGTGAGTCACCCTCTGCACGTTGGAGTATATATTGTGCTAACACTATTACGGTTAAGCGATACAGAGCCAGCTATGTAACCACTGATTTATATATAGTGTTAGCATCGTTATGGGTAAGCGATACAGAACTAGCTCCATAAGAAATGGTATATAGTGGTTAACCTAGTGTGGGTAAACGATGCAAAACTAGCTTCATTATTAGAGGTTAACCAGGAACGAGTAAGCAATGCAAAACCAGCTTCATGCCCTGACACCTAACAGTACCAAATGGCAAAGAAAATTTTAAAAGAGAACGTTCATAAAACTATCAATTGCCATCTCTGTTACCTTACAAGGAAAGAGGAACTTGATTGTGTCTTACATTTGCATTGATTATATGAATTTGTTAAATCAGAACATTGGTTATTGCTTCAAAAGAAAAGGAAATTATCTTTGTTCTTTATGGAGGTTAATTTTTGTATAAATGTTTGAATAGAAATCATAACACTCACTGCGCTTATTTAGCTCACCCTTTATTTTATGTTCTCTTTTTTTAAATTTTAACCTCCCAGGTGCACGCTTAAGGATTTCAGTACCCGGGACTCCACCATTTGAATAGCTACCTTCGTCACGTGTGCTGTGTAGGCAATTTTGCTTGTGCATTTGTTTTACATGTATTGCATTGTTATGAACATGTTTTGAACATCTTTTGTGTAAAGATAGATTGTAAATGTTTTACTACGTATAGTTCATCTTCTTCATAAATATGTCCTGATCTTGGTTTTGTGAAAATATGGTTATTTATAAATTTTCTTTTCTTTAACTAAATGCATGAATGTGTTTGACCCTTTAAGACTGTTTATAAGTAAAGATAGATTGTAAATGTTTTACTACGTATAGTTCATCATTTTCGTAAATATGTCCTAATCTTGGTTTTGTGAAAATATGGTTATTTATAAATGTTCTTTTCCTTAACTAAATTGCATGAATGTGTTTGACCCTTTGAGATTGTTTCTAAATGGACTTGAAGCCTAGAAGTAGCAATGGTGCTTTGGTTAAGTAGATAAAAGTGTTTTGAATCGCTTTCCAGGAACCTAAAATTTTTTGTTTTATTAAATAATGGCTGTTATGCTGTCGAAATTTTTAATAATGTTTACTTTTATAAACTTCCATTGCTATTCCTTTTTCTTTTCTTTATATGGATTTTAAAATATTTTGAAGAAAGGAAAAAGGCTTAGCTCCAGGGGAACTTTCTAGTTGAACTGGATATTGACTGGAGGGATTTTATGAGCTGTCGGGCAGGTCACCTAGTCATCAGGAAAGGGGCCTGTCAGTGTTGGTATCAGAGCCAAGTTATCCCTTTCTGTTTAATGCATTTGCAAAATGTTTATGATGTTGTTTTCAAAGTGATGACCTGTAAAATGTTGTGATTTACATGCACATAGTTCAAGACATGAAATTCTTACACATTTGTAGTTTGTCAAATGCACAACACGATGCACAGACAAGGCCGTGGACGTCCCCGTAGGACCACATCAATGGCTCCTACACCTGAGGCACCACCAAGAAGGGAAGAGGAACACTTGCCAGACTCAGCGAGTGCCTCCATGAATCAACCTCATTCTCAACCGTCAGGGCTAGTAGAACCAACTAGGGGAAATTTTACCATAGAGTTGATGGCTTAGATATTCGCCGCAGCGATGCAGCAGTCACACGAAAGTGGAGAAACTTTTAGATGTTCCATCAAGCGGGTGTGTAAACTAGGCACAAAGCCTTTTGATGGGAGTGGAGATCCAGAGAGTGCGCACGCATGGTTAGACCGGATTATGAAGATATACCGAGTTATGGGATATACCAATGAACAGAGAGCGATATTTTCCACCTACCTCCTCGAGGGCAAGGCAAAGGATTGGTGGGAAGCTATTGAGAGATGTCATCCAGATGGGGTGTCTTGGTCTGATTTCAGGGAGAGTTTACTGATAGGTTCTACCCCCAGAGTTACAAGGATGCCAGAGTATAGGAATTTTTCCATCTGGAGCAAGTCCGATGTTAGTGACAGAATAGGGAAGAAATTTTCAGAGCTTATCAGACATGTTTCTTTTATTGCTGACAGTGAAGAGCAAAAGTGTAAGAGGTTTGTTATAAGTCTAAGCCCCAAGTTGAGGATCCATTTGTCTTTGGCCTCACAAGCACACTATAGGGAGTTAGTGAAAGCTGCAATGAAGGTGGAAAGAAATATAACGACGATCACCCAGACTGTGAGATCAGAACAAAAACGCAGTGCACCGGCTAGCTCATCTCATGGTTCAGTAAGAAGAAGTAAGTTAAGATGGATCAGTGGCTAGAGGTTCAGCAGAGGCAGATCAACCAGTCAGGAATCCTTTGAGTCACCTCATAAACCCATCGATTTTCGTGACACTAGAACACCAGTGCTAGAGTGTAGTACTTGTGGAAAGAGACATTTAGGTGAGTGTCGAATGAATACAACAGGCTATTTCCACTGTAGATAGGAGGGCCACTTTAGGAGAGATTGTCCTCAGTTGACTACTGCAGAGAGATCAGTGGTGAGATCTTCAGCACCTTCGTAAGTTAGAGGGGTTTTTAGACAGGGGAATCAATGTTCTCAAGCCAAAGGGTCAAGTTTTCCTACATCTAGTAGAAGTTTAAAAGGTAGGGGAGCAGCCCCCATAAGGCAAGCAAGTAAAACCCACACGCAAGCTCGAGTCTTTACAGTTACTCAGCAAAAGGCAGACACCACACCAGATGTAGCCATTGGTATGATTTCTGTTTTTGAGCATGGTGCTTATTCTTTAGTAGATCCCGGTATTACACACTCTTTTATGTCACTAAATTTTTCTGCAAAATTAGATGTGGAACCTCAATGGTTAGACAGTGGAATAATAGTTTCCATTCCAATTGGAAACTCATTTTTTGCTGAAATAGTGTTTGTTGGTAGTAATATAATGATTGATGGAGCAGTTGTTAGATAATGGTTTTGTGAGACCTAGTGCTTTCCCTTGGGGAGCTCTAGTCCTCTTTGTTAAAAAAAGGATGGGAGTTTAAGGTTATGTATCGACTACAGACAGTTGAATAAGGTGACAGTCTGCAACCAATATCCTCTCCCAAGGATTGGTGATCTATTTGATCAACTATAATGATCTAGGGTGTATTCAAAGATTGATCTAAGATGAGGCTATCACCAGTTGAAAATCTGCAATGAAGATGTCCCGAAGACTACATTTCGGACAAGGTACTGGAATTATGAATTCTTGGTTCTACCCATCAGATTAACAAATGTTCTAGTTGCTTTTATGGATTTAATGAATAGGGTATATTTCAATAGTTGGGAGGTACATACAGAACATCTTCGAACAATTTTACAGACCCTACGAGAGCACCAATTATATGCTAAGTTAAGTAAGTGTCAGTTTTGGCTTGAAAAGGTCGCTTTCTTAGGTCACGTCATATCAGCTGAAGGACTTAGTGTAGACCCCCAAAAGATTGAAACTACTACTAATTGGAGACCTCCCACTAAAGTGACAGAAGTCAGGAGTTTCCTTGAATTGGAAGGCTACTATAGGAAATTTGTTGAAGGATTTTCCAAAATGGCAGCCCCACAAACCAAGTTAACAAGGAAAGAGGAGAAGTTTAAGTGGTCAAATGCCTGTCAGAGAAGTTTTGATGAATTAAAAGAAAGATTAACATCAGCTCGTGTGCTTAGATTACCGAAAGGAAGTGATGGCTTTACAATCTATGGTGATGCTTCGAGACAGGGATAAGGGTGTGTTCTCATACAGAATGATAAGGTTGTAGCCTATACTTCTAGGTAATTGAAGAAACTTAAACAGAACTATCCCACTCATGACCTAGAGCTAACAGCGGTGGTTTTTACATTAAAAATATGGAGGCACTACTTGTATGGTGTTCCTTGTAAAATTTTCACAGATCACAAGAGTCTGTAGTATTTGTTCACTAGAAAGAACTAAACATGAAGCAGAGAAGATGGTTGGAAATAATAAAAGATTACGATTGTACGATGGAATACCACTCTGAAAAAGCTAATGTAATGATTGATGCCTTAAGTAGGAGACCTATCTGCTCAATAGTACAACTGAAGACAATATACCTTCCACTTCTAGTGGAAATGAGATCGCTAGGAGTTAGATTGAATATGGCAGATTCAGGAGCATTGGTGGCTACATTTCACGTTCGCCCCCATTTTGTTGGACCAGGTTATAAAGAGGCGGAAACAAGATCCCCAGTTGATGAAGTTGAGAATTGAAGTTGAGAATGGGCAGAGGACGGAATTTACAATCCAAGAAGATGGTACTATAAAGAGGGGGCAACAATTGTGCGTACCAGGTATGGGGGACCTGAAGAAAGAAATCTTAGAGGAAGCTCGCTCCTCAGCTTATGCTATGCATCCAGATAGCAGAAAAATGTGCCACACCCTTAAGGAACATTATTGAGGGAGAGGAATGAAGAAAGAATAGCAAAATTTGTTGCTAAATGTCTAACCTGTCAATAGATTAAAGCAAAACATCAGAAACCTGCAAAAATGATGCAGTCCCTCCCAGTCCCAGAATGGAAGTGGGAAAAGATTATTATGGACTTTGTAGTAAGGCTTCCACGAAGTCAGAGTGGGCACGATACTGTATGGGTGATCGTGAACAGGTTAACAACGTCCGCACATTTCCTTCCGATCAGAAATGATTACTCCTTAAATAAATTAGCCCAGCTTTATGTGGATGAGATAGTGAGGCTCCATAGTGCACTAACCTTTATTGTTTCGGAACATAACCCTAGATTCATATCCAAATTCTGGCCCAACTTACAAAAAGCCTTGGGTACACAATTGAAGTTTAGTATTGCATTTCACCCTCAGATGGATGGTCAGTTAGAGAGAATTATTCAAACACTTAAGGATATGCTTAGTCTTGTGTCATGGAATTTAAGGGGAGTTGGACACCCACCTACCACTAATAGAATTTGCCTACAATAACAACTATCAGTCCAACATTAGCATGGCCCCTTACAAGGCGCTTTACCGAAAAAAATGCAGAACTCCAATATGTTGGGATGAGGTAGGAAAAAGAAAATTGATAGGTCCCGAACTTGTGTAGGTGACAATAAAAAAAGTCCAGATTATTCGGGATAGATTAAAGATTGCCTGGGATAAACAGAAAAGTTATGCAAATAATCGCCGTAGAGATCTTGTATTTGATATTGGAGATAAGGTGTTTCTTAAGATTTATCCTTGGAAAGGCATATTGAGATTTGGGAAACGACTTAAACCAAGGCCGCATTACATGGGATCGTATGAAGTTACGGAAAGGATTGGACCAGTGGCATATCGATTGAGGTTACCAGACGAAGTTGCGAGGATTCACAATGTCTTTCATATGTCTATGCTTCGCAAATATCTAGCTGATCCATCTCCGATAGTCATAGAACAACCGGTGAACCTAAAAGAAGATTTGACTTTTGAGGAAGAACCAATACAAGTCCTCAACTGTAGAGAACAAGTTTTGCATAACAAAATCATTCCGTTGGTTAAGGTACTGTGGAGGAACCACTTGATAAAGCAAGCTACATGGGAGCCTGAGCGACAAATGCATACATTATACCCTCATTTATTTCAAGCTAGTATGCTCAGTTAAATTTCAAGGACGAAAATTTTTATAAGGAAGGGTGATTGTGAAATCCCGAACTTTCCCTTCTATCGGTTTATATATTTTATCCTGGGCGAATAGAATTTCTAGATGAATAGTGAACTTGGGTAAACAATATTTCCACTTGAATAGGCATTTTGAGGACCCAACCCCCAAAAAAAAAGTGAAAATACCCAGAAGAGGTGTTAGAGTCAAGTGACATTTAAACAGATCGAAAACAAATCCAATTTGATGAATTTTGAAAATTTTATAAGTTTAGGACTAAAATGACCTTTTTGGAAAATAATGGGTATTAATGATTTTAATCCCATTCAAAATTTTTGAGACATTTAATTACTAAGTATCGATCCTAATTAAAATATCCCATAGTCGATTTGGTGGTGAGTTGGTTGTGGAATATTTTGGAGATTTAATTTGGTTTATAGGTGTAGTAATCTATAAATAGGCGAATTATTGTAAAACCCTAAACTTTCCCTTCTATTTGTTTATATATTTTATTGTGGGTGAATAGTATTTCTAGATGAATAGTAAACTTAGGTGAACAGTATTATCATTTGAATAGGCTTTTTTTATGGTTAGGTCCTCAAAATGCCTATTCAAGTGGAAATACTATTTATTTGAGTTTACTATTCATCTGAAAATACTATTCACTCATAATAAAATGTATAAACTGATGGAAGGGAAAGTTTGGGGTTTTATATTTAATAATCCTGTCAAACTAATATTTGACAGGTTTTTAGTATTTTCAAACGAAAAAATGGTTGCTTTAAACCTCTCTAGGGCTTACAAGAATTTAATAAACTAATTTAGAATCAAGAAATTCAAAGACCAGTAACCTTACTTTATTGGCAATGCTAAGCAATCTGTCACAATAGTCTTTGACAGTATTTGAATCCTTCATCTGTTGAAGTTCAAATTCTCCGAACAAATTGAGAATATGTATCCCCTTAATTCTTTCATCTCCTTAAAAAAAATTCAAAAAATTTCAAACCTCAAATGTTGATTTCATTGTTATAATTCTAACAAAGATTTCTTGTAAGACTACAGCAAATAACGTAGCTTTAGTTTTCTTCTCCTTATGATTCTTGATCTGTGTCATGGCTGGATTTGCAGGCAAGAGAGGAACTTCGTAGTCCTCCTCAATAGTTTCCCAGAGATCATTTTCCATTTAGAGTATTTTATGGATTGTGTTTGACAAAACTTAGGGTGCGTTTACTTTCAGAAAACAGTTTTTTGTTTTCTATCTTGATTTTTTGCATATATTTTCAATTTT
>JANIPN010000217.1:20022284-20032616 GCA_027478595.1 Erythroxylum anguifugum | reverse complement strand
AAAAATTGATCTATTTTTTTATTAATAAACATATTTTCTAATTATTTTCTATTTTATGAAAAAAAATTCTAAAAAACTAGAGAATTTTCAAAAAGCACTTTTAGGTTTTGTTTGAAGAGTCGGGTCAAATCAGGTAACAAAAAAACTTCGGTATACTTCGGGTTAAGTGTTACGGAAGTCACCTCAGTAATTGTTTTGGACAAATTTTAGACATTAAGATTTAAAGGAAGAATCTCTATTTTTAACTGTTTCATTATTGGAGGAAAAAACAAAGAGTGAAATACAGACAGGGAAAAATTAATTTGAGTGGATTAGCTTTCATTAGGCAGTTTAAAAAATAGAACAAAACAAATCGGACCATCCCCTCTTTTATAATCGGTTACACTACTGTTTAAGCAAGTTTTAGTCAACCTTCTTCTACAGTAAGTTCAAGCAATTACGACTGTCTTCCCTGGCTCTTGAGTTAGATCACACCATTGATTGACAAAGTGAGCCATCACAAGAACTGGCTTTTGCACATGTATAAAAAGATGTACAAAGACCTCCCGAAACAAGGAACAACTCTTATGCCCTTGCAACTTTGCCCGCGTACATAAAAAGGATCCTACCAAAAATAAATAAATTAAAAGAAACGGGGATGGAATTACACTCCTTCCCACTTTATCATCTCTCTACTGCTTTTATCAATCAACAAATGTGACTCAAGGTTCATGAAGACCATTGATCAGGAACTGTGAGAAAGTATGAAGTCATTGCTTTTCTGAATCTTTTCTTGTATTGTTTTGGTGATATGATTGTTGGGGATGCATTTCTTGGACCCCCAAGTATTCCAGATGCCTTTACCCAAGTCTCCAAATGCTTGTCCCATGTGTATTGTCTCATAAAATCAATGATACCCAAGACCAGCTCTTTTCGTTCTTGGTCCACTCCAACAAGCAGAGAGTAGTCCATAACATCAACAGACTACAGTCATTGAAAGCCAAGTTAGAATTAAAATGCCCAATTTTGGCACCTAAATGAACAGAATATAGATGCAAATGCAAATGCTATCACTGGTATCATACCAGAGAAAATCAATAGAGGAGACACCAGAGGTAGTGCTTACCGCCAAGAAAGATGTATCATTCCATATGGCTCTTTCTAAATTCCTCTTTGCCTTGCTTCCAAGAAATATTGGCTCTGTGCACAACTCTTCCACCAGATTCGTATCTAGCAAAACCGTGTTTGACCCAGTTGTATCTGGATTATATCGAGACCGAGCAGAACCCTTAAGGTCGTAAATCCTCGTAATACTTCTCTTATAGAAGAGGTTTTCCATTACCATCAAATCCAATTTTGTTTCTTTGCCACCTTTCAAGTGCTTTACACTAACCTGCCATCAAATTGATAAATAAGAATCAGAAAGAACTGATGTATTTAGTTCCCAACACACATTCCCTGATCGATGGATGTTCAATAAACATAATAGTGCAGATGAGAGCCTAACCTGATAAATACCAAGAACTTTTGCTAAACAAGTAGGACTTCCTGAATTCAGAGCATCTGTCAAATATTTGAAATATTCTGGTGCAAATTCTTCAAATGATTCCAGCTCAGTCTTTTTGACTTGTTTTATAATGAATCTCTCATCCAATGATCTGGCAAAATACACATTGCTTTTTCCCCCTTGGGCACTCCACCTCTGACAGCGACTAAGGGAGCGAACAAAATCTACATCACTAGGGCAGCATTTCTTCCTAAGAGAATCAAACTGCTTAGCAAAATAACAAGTGACAGAAAACTTGACTTTGCCCCCTGCCAGTGAAGAATCATCACCATAAGAAACTGTTAAATGAGGGGATCTTTTGGAATCCATAAACAGGGTACCAGCCGATGAAGATAGATCTTCAGATCCATAACTTCCATAATGGATATAATCCAAGTTCACAGCACCAAAAGATTGCCAACTTGAAAAATTGGAAGATGTTGAATCTTCCTTGCATCTTTCATTTCCACCCCAGATTCCTTCGTTCTCATTTGACTTATCAGTGACCCAATCCTCATATTCCTTGGAACTAAGGGCATAAGACACTACACTGGCAGGATCATCTTCATAGACACCAATTACTATATCATTACAACCCCTCTGAGGAAGCAGCAATCGAGCACCCCCAGCCATGTGAGTAGCGGAGATAAATGAGGGAGTAGCACCAGATTCTAAATTCAGCTTTTGTGCCTCTATAGGCAATTTCTGGGAGAGAGTCTGCATTGTGATTGATGTCCGATCTCTCACCATACTCCTGTAATCTCCAGATGCATGAAATGACCTTGATGTTGACAAATTCAATGATGAAGGCAGTAAACCTCTATGGATTCTTTCTTGGATTCTCAAGGCAGAGTCGAAGGAATGAACCCTAATTGGTGCCATCATCCTTTTGAAGGGAGAATGATCAGAGAGACTTGTTTGATTGACCAACCTCGGCCTAGATCCATCAGCTTGAGATGCAAGTAAAGGTGCAATGTCAGCTGCAAATTGTTCAGTACCTGTCCAAGCAGAATCCATTCTCTCAGACAAATTGGAAGCACTGGGGGGGAGGCTACTACAAGAGTTCTTGTTTGAATTAAGCTCGCCATCTGAATGGACCTCCCCCGCTCTGTCCTCGCATACTGAATCTTCAGGAACAAAACTTTCCAAGGATATACTAGCCTCAATCTGTTCTGATGTTAAGTCATCACCAATACACACCTGTGGTTTATAGTAGCCAGAAATGTCATTTTCTTGGCAAGGCTCAAGCTGGCCATCCTTGCAAAATATATCATTCCTCAACTTTTGAAGCTCAGCAGGAGATGCATCCCCTTGTTTGATCTTGACAGTAAATTTTGTCTTAAGGAGAGAATCTAATAAATAAAGCTGACGGTTCCAATCATATGACCCAATTAAAAGAGCCTGTCTCAAACGGTTAAGTTCTAAAATGTCTACAGCTGCTTGATCAGATGGTGGACACTCTCCAACAGCGTGTTGTAGCATGATCTATACACATAAAGACTGATCAGAAGATTTGCAACTATAGCATTTGCAAGTTTAAACAGATTACAGAATAACCATTCTAGATTGCTCCACCGGAACAAAAACAACAACGCTACTTACATGATAATCACTTCTTTCCTTTCTAAGTTGATCTTTCAGATTCATAAGGTGATTCTGTAACTGGTTTGCATCTGGTAATTCAGAATCAAAAGATTTACTCTCCTGTTCCAAGTTGTCTAGTATAGCAGATATTTCTGAATCAAAAGATTTACTCTCCCATTCCAAGTTGTCTAGTACAGCAGATATTTCTGAATAGAAAGTCTCCATTTTGTCCAAAAGCTGTAAGGAAGAACAGAAGATTTAGAAAAGCAAAGTGCATTTGAAAACAACTATTGATTGCAAGATTTCTTACGCAATCAATAATCAAAACATAATAAGGCAATAAGCAAGCCAAATAAAGAACCTCTACTGCCTCTTCTCTGATCCACTTTTGCTGGCCATGACCATTGAATTCAAGCACTGATGGTGGCAAATGAACATTCAGAATATCAATTGGGGAATATCGGAAGAAAGCAACCATACTCCCAAACCTGCTAGATAGATATTTTAATGATCAACCAAAGAGTCCACAAAAGCCAAAGACTATATTTCAATAGGAATGGCAGTTACCCATAGAATCGAAGGCAGTCCCTCTGCAATGAATGACCACAGGGTGCCAGACGATTGGCAGTTGCATGATTAGAAAAGCTCAGTTCCAAAAATTTCCCAAATGAAAGTCCCCAAGCAGCATCTGACATGACCACTCTGCGGGTAGCTGGTGGAACTCCATCAACATGAGTACACCTAAGGCATCGGTGCCACATCCATATCTTCCCATCCCGCTCCCCGGGCAGAGGAGGTGTCGCAGAGGCAAGAGATCTAACATTGATTGTCAGATTTCCCTGCTGGTGGGTGTAGCAAAGTACATGTGCTTCAGCTGGTTCCTTACAAGACCTACAGTATGATGTCTGGTGAAAGAAAATGCTACTATTACATGAGATTGTTATGTCTGCTTTAGCTTTATGTTAGTGAAGAGAAAACAATCATGAATTACCTGATCAAATAGGTCATATCGAAGATATCTTCCAAGTGGCTTGTCAAATGATCCATAGAACTTTATGCGCAACAGCCGAGAACGTTCACAAACAGTACCTTTTGGTACATAGCGGCTTGAAAATGATACCAATATGCTCTGGTGAGTTTCAGTGGCTGAGAAGTATTCACTAGATCCTTCTCCGTCATCAAACCTCTCAGGTCTTGTAAATTCACAAGAACTGACATGCTTTCCTTGCTCTTGATTCATACTATCATACAATTCTGAATGTACAAGGTCTTTACTGACAGCAGACATTTTATATACATTTGGAACCTCAAACTCACCAAATGAGTCATTTCCCACGTTAGATGTAAATTCATCATGACATGCATCAAAGAGTGCATTCTCTAAACAACTATCTACCAAACCATGAGATAAAGGAATACTACAGACCTCAAGTTTCCGAGATAACAATGGTGGCTTTGTATGCTCTGGCTCTAGTCCAATGTACCCATCATCCCAAGTAGAGGTTTTGGCTTCAGAAAAGGAATCAGTTGGAAAGGTAAGTGAAACAGAATTATCAGCCGTCGTGCTCTCTGGCTCAGAAATGGAGCTTTTCAGTTTCATCTTAGGAAGACTTGCACCCTCATCAGCAAGGAATGATGTCTCAAGGGATAAGTGATATGCTGCAAAAACTGCAAACTGAACAACATGCTTAACCTTCTTTAGTTCTTCACGGCATGAACCCCGCAGCATGATCTACACAACAGGTCATAAACTGATCATTAGATAGAATTGAGAACTAATTTGGATGAGTACATGCTAAGGTTTAGCTAATTATAACCTAATGATATGATTGATAACTTTTATGTCTCACGTCCGTGGTTCTACATTAAGCTAACAGTATTGTGGCAAACAATAGATGTAGTTCATGCTTCCACTTAGATCCACCAGGTGAGTTTCGATGAATGTATGCGATGCTCTCAGTGATCTGTATTTAAAACATCTATGCTACAAAGTTTTTGGTTCCTATAATTACGAAATTATTAAAATTGTACCCCTGGAACACCATCATGTTGGCAACAAGACTGACATTGCAGTGTATGATACTAGTGGAACTTTACATCATACTAATCAGTTACTGAATTTAATTTTGCAGCATCAAATTGTAATATATCACGGATCAATAGAAAACCAAACAGAAGGTATCATGAAGTTTGATCAATCTACAGACAGCATTAAGTTCAGACTACGCCATAATCACAACCTGAGCAAAAATTTATATCTCTGCATTACAAGAATGCAACTCGATCCTCAACCATTAAATGACACCCCTTCTTGAAAATAAAATTGTCATGTATAGCGTATATAATCTGACAGAAGTGATACAGTACCGTGCAACCTAGACGTCGCGGACATCCTTCAAAAAACATCAATGTTTTAGAAGGTTTTTTGTTCGACTGATTGGTATTCTCGTGTTCTTCACATACTCTGTCTACATGAAATAGCTCACAATGTCCCAACCGTGTCGTAGAAATATTGTCAATAGATGCACTAATGTGTGCACCAGTGCACCGAGCTATACGCTCTAGCAATGAACTTTTCACATTGGGAACCAATGAAATTTCCTTTGTCAGTAGATATTCTTGGGCATATGGGGATACACTCTTTTCTACTAGCAGAACATTTGGGCGAAGGGCTTCTATCTTTGACATAATCATCTTAAGATGATCACTTTCCTGTGCAAAAGATCACTCAAAACTTCATTAATCATTAGAACTCTTCAATCTGACTAAGAAAATAATGAAAATATCAGCTCAACAGAGAAAGTACCTGTTTCACTAATGTATTAAATGATGCCAACTGATTCACAACATTCTGGTATTCAAGTGCTCCCTTTAAAAGTAGCAATCTGGGGTTTTTGTATTGAGTGGTCATGCGTTTATGCTTTATATTTTTTGAACAAACTACTCCCTTTACAAGAACACTGCAAAGTAGAAAAATAAAAAACATAACCAATATTAACATTAAAGGATTAGATATCTTAGAACAAAGCAGATGAAAAAGATGACCAAATGATACCTATCACTTGGACTTCCTGCTGCTATACATTTAACCTTTACATAATCAACAGGATCCATACTGCCTCCTCTGCTAGTATCTGGTTTCACAAAATTGGCAGCTTGCCAAGCTAAACTGGTAACAATGCCAAGCCAGTCATCAGCGTTGCCCTCGTTACTGACTCTAACACCCTCGCGGATCCTAACATCCTCTCCCTGCAAAAGCTGGGATACAAGAGCCCTAAAATGCACCTGTATGACAGCTCTAAGGCATTCCGTGTTACCATCATTATGTTTTTCCTTCGATGGAAAAGCATCAGAAAAGCTGGTACTAGATGTAAACATTGTACTTGAATCCCCAACATAATCATCATAGTCATCACAAAGATCGCTCTCAGCCTCATCATTTTCATCCTCCGGAGGAGGAGGATACCAGATACGACCATTGCTTTCAAAATCCAATGATTTTTGCGGTTCATCAAGTTGATTCCGTAAAATTGATATGTCATCAGAGTATTCACAACTGTTCTCTGAATACCCAGTCTCTTTTTCAGGTATTCTTAAAACAGCCATATTTTCTTGATCAAAATGACCATAATTATGAGACAACGGACTTCCATGTTGCTCTTGCTGTACAGGATGCCCAGGTCTATAGAAAGTAAGATTATTCCTATACGGCCTATGCAGAGGACTCGAACCAACTGAGTTACAATCACAAAACTCAACTCTAGAGCTAAAACTACTTGAATCTAAATCTGAAATATCATGGCAATATTCACTTGGACTGTAAAAGTGCTTCCCAGAATATTCAGCTTCCTCTTCATCACTCCTGCATCAGCAAGTCCAGAAATAAGACCAAGTTGCTAGGGGAAAAGAAATAGTAGAAAAATAAAAGACAAGATAAAAGCAGACGCAGTAAGCATTGGAGAACTTAAATGTTTCTGGCTGACATTTTTCGCAGATGGAAGTGATAGATCAAGCTCAAGTTTCAGAACATGACCATATATTAGTTAGTTACACTCGTGGGTTTCTGACATAATCTGGATATTCGGGAAAATTTGTTTACCTGCTTGGGGAGTCACGAACACAGACCGGATATGGGTGAGCACTAAATGAGGCGATACACCTGCTGCTTGCAGCATGAGAAGAATACACAGGATCTCCGGATTCAAGATGATGTACGAGACGACCACTTTGAATTGATCCCCCGGGAAAAGGAGAGGATGGCTCGAGGTTATCACGGGGAGGTGACTCAGAAGGGTGCACCTTTTCACAGTTTTTCTTCACAGCTTCACGTTTGCTATTAACCACGTCACAGAACTTGCAAATTTTGATACTTACCTCACAGTCAGTATTGCTTCTGGCATCAAAGGATTCAGTAACAACATCATGAGACTCGTAGCCCCTCATACATTTAATACAAAACCACGTCCCACAACTTAAGCAAGAGCATCCATTGGAGAACTCAGTGGACTTGGTATTGCACTCGCAACACATTTTTCTGTTGGGCATCTCAAATTCAGGGGATAAAAAGATGGTAATATATCGCTTGGCCCCCAAGAAATCCAAGACCTAACCTTTTCTATCAGATCTTGAAGGGAAGTATCAGGTATTCCCATAAAACGAAAACAACCCCAACAAGTATCCCAACCCAGTATGAGCCACTTTTCTTCTCCTTCGAAACAAATATTGCAAGAAAGCTTGACACAAATGGTATACACCCAGAAAACTAGGAACTGACTCAAACTGAACAAGGTTAACTATGCTATGAAGTGAAAACCCACCCACAACAAAAAAGGTGGGTGATTAGGGTTGTGTATCTTAATTTTAACCTTTTCTGTATGATTAAAACCTTCAAAGACGGTTAAAAAGGAAAAAGAGAAGAAAATCCTCCAAGAATCAACGAAAACATATATCCAAGGAGGAAATCCCCCAACAACAAAGTAATACACTATTTACACCAAAAAAAGTTCACTTAATAACTTCACAACACAAAAGATTTCCAGAACCCAACAATAAAACAATGACAAGAACCACAACAACGACAACAACACAAAACTGTCAAACCCCTCGCCAAAAAAAACGAACTTTTGAAGCGAAACCCAGAAAGAACTCAGCGTCTAACCGATCCCAGATTCATCAACAACGAATCCACAGGTCGATTCAAGCATATCACAGCCAGGAAGAGACCAATCCCGGAAACCCACGAAACGAAAAGCGTAAAGAGAGAGACTTGGGAGCAAATACTAGGAAGAATAAGAATCAAAAGCAACAAAAGAAGAAGTACGGAGAAGGTTCCATTTCCAGCGGAAGAAAAAGCTCGCATCTCGATGAACAACAAAATCCCTTTTTTTCTCTTTCCCTAACTTGTTAATGTTCTTCAGGTTCTGGTTGGTTTTGTTTATCTAATATTGCTCAGCAGGACTAGAGAATCTATGATATTTCTCACAGCTACCATTACAAGTTCTTCTGAAACAAACCCCCTCCCCCAACTAACCTCCACTTTCATTTCAATAACTTGAAGAAGAACTTTTCTTTTTCCCCCTTTTACTTTAGAAGCAAAGTACTACACTTATCACTTTTTATTTCTTGTAATGGTGATTGATTCTATTCTCCTCACTTTTAAAAAATGTGGTCAAATTTCTCCCTCCACAAGTCATTGGCTGCTCCTTTTAAATATGGTTTCTTTCTCTAATTCTCTGTACAGGGTTACGAAATTGCAATCCCAGTCAGCATCACATTCTCATTGGATGGTGCAGTGCAACTATTTATTTTTGGTAGGGTCTTTATGGCATTTCGCACCCCTCTTTATTTGTAATCGACACGCCCCTTACTACGTTGCCTGCACCTCACGCTCTTTTGTATAGGAATTTGAGGGCCTTGCTTTGGTCCGGTCCGGTCCGGTAGCGTATCTTCCGGTTTTACTGGAAAATTCTGTGTCTCGAATTTAATTGTAATCACTGTAGACAATTAGTCCACTCTAAAAGGTCCATTTGACCTACCAACTCTAATTCCAATCCGATACGGTATGTTTTTTAGTCATTTTCTAACTAGTATGACATAGACCAATCGGTGCAATACACTAATTCACTAATTCTATTTTTTAGATGATAAAGAAATTAGGTGCTAATTCAAAGATTGATGCAATAAACTTTAGTCATTAGCTTTATAATAAACTTTATTCATCAGCTTTAGCCTTTAAATGAGAGGGTTATGGGTATAGACCTTAAAGTAGTTTTAATGGCTATGAACTACTCAATTAACTAGATGACCTAGCCTTCATTTAACCACTTCTAAGACTAAAGAAATGTGCTTCAATATTAGTTTCTTTTATTTACGTGATTTATTTTTCATTGTGAGTGATTGCCAAATTTCCTTCTAAGATGTATTGCATCTAATAAGTTTATAACATTATACTTAATAAATTTCTCTATTTTTTTAGAAAACATTCCTAATTACAAGAATAAAAGATGAAAGAACTAAGGCTAACAACAACAAAAATGTAACCTTTGAGTTCTTTCTATGCTTGGTTATCAATAAACTGACAAGTGTATAAAATGGAATATTTTCTTGATAGGTCTCTCGATTTGAGTTTGAATTTAAATGGTTATAATTTTTTTATTCTCAGTAAGATTATACCAAAATTTAGAATAGACCTAAATTATATACATGAAATTTAAATTAAAAATAAAATAAATTTATAGGTTTGCGCAAATTTATATTTAAAGAACCTAAGTCTGTTTATAAAAATTAACTACCTTAACTAAAAGAACTTAAATCTAGTTCAGAAAAATTATTCACCTTCACTAAGAATATAAGATACGTGCTTTCCCATCTCTCTATCATATCCTTGTTATGTCTAACCTTTAGGGCATATTTGATTGGATGTTAATTAATGGAATGGAACATAATGAAATAGAACGGAACGGAATAGCTTATAATGGAATAGAATGTAATATAGTGAAAAGTTGTTTAGGAGTGATGGAAGGGTTCATAATGTAATGTAATAAAATATTGTTTGGAAGATAGATGTAAAATGTAATGTATAATAAATGACTATTATACCCTTATATAACATTCCCTTAAATTAAAAATAAAATAAATTTATAGGTTTGCACAAATCTATATATTAAAGAGCCTAAATCTGGTTTAATAAAAATTAACTGCCTTAACTAAAATAACTTAAATCT
>JANIPN010000217.1:19626735-19642916 GCA_027478595.1 Erythroxylum anguifugum | reverse complement strand
AGGCGGCTCATGCTTTAGCCAGGGTAACCTTATTACATGCAAACCCACATCACTGGACTGATCGTCCTTCTTGTTTAGTCTCTATTTTAAATTCAAATTGTTCGGCTTCTGTTATTGTTGAGGGGAAAAGGCTATTAGGTTTCGGGTGTACGGGATAAGCCTGTTGGCTTTTGTTAGTTTTTTTTGCCTTTCCTACCTTTGTCCGTTTTTTGCGCTAATGTTAGAGTTTATTCAAAAAAAAAAAGTTCAGCTAAGTTTATAGGATATCACATATCGGACAAAATTATAATAAATAGCTCAAGATTAACTGTAGGCATATTTCATTTGAATTACAATATCATAGTTTTTATTATTAAAAGCAATGTTTTAAAAATTAGACTGAAAATTAAACCCGTAAAAAAAAAGATTTAACAGGTCAATCGGTACTAAACTATCATAAAATAGGTTAAAAATGAAATAATATTAAAGAATTTGAACCAAAATATAAAAAATCGAACTAAAAAATTAATCGGTTCAAAATTTTTATAATTAAAATGATCGAATTGATTCAATTTTTAATCATTGATTGAAAGGCATTATCTGATTTGATGATCGAGATGCATTTTCATCCTTTACTCGTTACGACTTTTCTTTGCGAAACACTTGGTCCTGTCAAAATCCCCACAACTGTTAGTAATCACTAATCAGTCATACAACGGTGAATTTGTTCTTGAAATAGGGCAAACGAAACATGTCCAAAAATAAATCAGTACTTTGGACTGCTACAAAAAATGTCATGGGCTTTCAAAGGGAAAAAACTTGTATTAAGATAAATTTACAAATTATTAAAATAATATTTTATTTGATAAATATCAAAGTGTAACAAAAATGTTTAAAAGCAAGAATCTCACATGAAACTTCCATAATATAAAATCTTAAATTTTAGATAAAAGTTTAGAAAATGGCATAATGGGTTTAAGAGAAGAAAATTGAGCAAAATTGAGGAGTTATATGTCAATTTTACTTTATATTATAAAAATATTGAGTTAATAATACGGTTTTTAGTGGAGAAAAAATTTTGACATTCAACAATTTTCATAAAAATATGAAAAAGTTTTTGACGGGAATAATTTAATAAAACAAAATTTTCTTATTCTTCAAATTTTACTTTAAAAAAAATTATATCTTAATTTTAAAAATTTTTACTATCTTTTATCTCGTTAATGCTTTTCTAATGTTTTTCAACCCAAATTGGGATGCTAATTTTATAGTACTTAACATCCAAATAATTAAATGTCATTATAATCAACTTATATGCTCAACTTTAATTTACCTATTCTTTTAGGGGAAGCAAGACAGAAAGTTCTTTGGTTATTAATGCTTTTAAAATGAGCTAGCCACATGACACAAATTTAACTTCCGAAAGTTCTAAAATTTAGTAATTAACAAAATAATTCTTTGCATCAATATTTGTGCAATGATTATTGTACGTAATTGAATCCAGATCTTCTGTCCAATATTACTCTGTCTCATAGAATTTCAGCTATTTATTTTTCGGGGTCCACACGGGGCCCATGTGAGACCCACATAAATAAATGGTTGAGATTTATTGGACACAATAAGACACCATAATATTGGACAGAGGATCCGTACTTATTTTGAATACCCGGTAATTAATTATTCTCATTAGAATTGAGGGAATAGCTAATTTCGTGGATTTGCATATAGAAGAGCTTACTAATCATCATAACTCTTTTGTTCAACTCGTAAATGACAAATTACTCATTCTATATGAATACGATTGACAATGAGGTGTTTCTATATGCGAAAACTCACAGTTCAAGACCGTAAAACTAACGGTTTTATGTACTTCCAAACGAATATGTATAGAGGGAGATTTTAAGTAACCAAATTGCAGGAAGGGGTCGGGCATAGATGGTCATGATACTTATTCACTTCTCTATTTATTTTAATCGACATTAGAGATTTTAGTGATTGAGAAATTGTTATTAGCATATGATCAAAGACTTTAGTAGCCGTTTAAGAGTTCAGTTGTGGTTGCAGTCCTACTGTTCATTACAATCCGAACAAATGAAATTAGACGAGCATATATTGAGAAACAAAAATATTAGCAAAAAGAGCTAGTATTTATAGTAGTAGAATTAAATTCATAAGCAAGTAATTTGTAGCGTACATATACTTATATTTCAGATTAATGTAAGAGATACAAATACATTTTACTTTCTTTTTGTTTACGGCAGATGTCTCATTCAAACCACTTATTAACTATGCTCGTGAATTAAGGAGAGAATAGTCCACTCATAAAAGAAAAACATACTATTGATCAACATCACGTATTAACAAAAAGATACGTACTTGTAGCACTCCTCTATATTTTAATAATTAATTGAAGAAAATGTAGTATTGAGAAATGTTGGAAGCACTAAGCAAGCAATGTTATTCTATAAAGAAGTCACTTTCGGTTTGACAAAAATTGCGATGGATCTCTAATTAGCAATTCGTAGATCAGTAATAAAAAGAGGAGTAAATAAATTTAAGAGTTCAGTATGGTCGAAGCTCACGAGGAAACCATCTACTTCGGTCTGAAACTCGCGCTCAGCTCTTCCTCAATCCCACCAACACATTTTACAGACACTCACGCGCGACAAAACAGGTTGGTTGTTAATGTGCAACCCACGCCATGCATGTACACCTGCGAGTCAAAGTTCCCATATACTTGCTAACTTGAACAATATCAAAAAACGATTACAGAATAATGTTTGGTTTGATTTACATTACATGCCTCAGTCATATCTATAATTGTAAAATGGGGGGGAAAAAAAGGACCAACAGTGTGTTTTCGTTTTTTTCCCCTGACTAATCCTTTTCACTTTTTTAATAAGAGGTGAGGATAGGCATCCCCTATAAAGATTAAGTTGAACCTTACAAGAAAGGACGCATACAGACATGTGGGTTTTTAACAGGTCAGTTCTTTCTAATCTCAGAAGACTCTCTGGCCGGGTATGCCTTATCTACCTCTTGTTCTTTTGCCTATTATCTCTCTAACTTCTTATTGACAACTGGTTCTGATAATATCCGAGAAGATTGTAACTAGTTTTCATTACCCTTTTATGAAATTGTTTTCAGGTGGATGACACGAGACATATACACATGCACATATGTATAGCCAACTATGCAAGTCCACTCTTGCCTTCAATACATCAAAGAAAGGATAGGGGAAACTGAAGGATCCTTATGTTTATAACTGGCGGGTGAGTGAATTCCATGCTATTCTTGTCATGGGAGCAGTCTCTTGCAGTATAACCTTTGTTTCATTGTCTGTTCGACCTTGAAAGCTTAGTTAACCCGCAAGGTAAACCCTAGTAAGTCACCATATGATCGATCTATTCAATATAGTGATAATGATTAACTTGTTTCTCTGAGCAAAATTTCTTTGCTTAAAAAAGATAAAGGTGTCCAGTCGTAGTATACTAATATATATGGGTACCTCTTATAAACCTCGCTATCAAGCTTCAGAAAAAACAATTTGCTCTCTGGCGTTCCCTGATCTCTTATCCGCTTGACGTTTAATCGCAACTTCTACATGAAACGAAGCTGTGCACCTACGTCTAATAAATACAAATATCCTTACGATAGAACTGGCTCCCTTTTTATTTACGATTTAAACCAAGTGATCAGCTACATTAGTTCTGTGATCTCATGACCTTAACCTTATACCAGTTTCACTAGGATTTAGTTTCAATATTCCCCTCCTAAAAGCGTACAACTTTATCTAGCTACCCTATGGAGTAAGTTAATATCACAAAATTTTACTTCCTCGAGCTGGATTTGCCCTCACCAGATGTGTCTCCAGTTATGTGTGGAGGATTAGGTTCATATGTTGTATATAAAGCTTCAATTAGAACGATTCATGGAAGTCTTGGGCGTGTCTTATACACTAGCGACTGGTTAATTTATCATACTCTTCTGATATTTCATACATTCATTAACGTTGATATATATGTCTACTATCTTAAGCTGTTGTTTACCATGTGATACAGATGAGTTTTCATCTAGGATTCCTTGATTATGCATGTGTCATACATGCATGAATATATGTGGAGGAAGAGAGACATGTGTGTTTGTACTCACGCAATAGTGATAATCAAAATACTCCGTGTTGCCCTTATACATGGTCGTATTTTCTGAGCTTGGTAGCTATGGAGAAAAAAAGGACTACCAAACCAAGGGAAGTAGTAGGGTAACATGCTTGCAAGTACTTCCTGCTCTTTTGGATCAAGTTTTTTCATGTTCTTCAACTGCATAGCTACGTTGATAAAATGAAGATCGATAATATAAAATCAGGACTAATGTGGAAGACTCGGTTTAAATGAAAAGAAAATAAAACGGTGAGGAATTAATTTTTAGTTTGAATATGTGTTCGTTTAATAAAATTCTTGTCTTCGTTTATTCATTTCATAACTATACAGGAAGTAGGATAGTGCCACGTACTACTACTACTACTGCTAGTACAGTATTAGTTTTTAGAAAAAAGAGTTTGTATGTGTAGTGTACTAATGCTTTTATCTTGGAAACAGTAGGAATCCTTCAGAAAATGGGACATCATAACTCAAAAAGCATTCTTAAGCTTATCGTAACTTTGATTTCATTAGAGGCGGGTCAAAGTCCACATGCATCTTTATACGCATCATGGGAGCTAGAACCCGTTACATTCATATATATGCGACATAGCCAGAGCAACACTAGGCCCTCAGAATTATCTTCCCATGTCTGAAGTACTAAGATCGATGTCAGTCATAAGGCTACATTGTTGCATGTCCCATTTGCTTCTCCCTTTCCACCTTGTCCTTATAATTCATATTTAAAATAGAAATTCTAAGAATTATGAGATTTCGCTAGTACTTTGTCCAGCCTCAAAAGTTAGTCTTCGTAGTTCTTATTGCCGGGAGAATGATGTAATATACCTCAATCAAATTAAGACTGATATTGTGGCTGTGAGATATTACTGTATTTTCAGTTAACCAGATTTGAACTTCTTAACATAATATAATAAATTTGAATACTAGTTATAATAATTTTAAAAAAATTACAACATCACAGTGACAATTGCATATTGCAAGCTAAACTTCATATGATACCACTGTTTTTTTTTTTTTTCCTTTTCAGTTTTACCCTTTGATGCTTGTCAAGAAAGTGGTCACAATAGAAACAATGCGATATAGGTGGTAAATTACCATGGTAAATCCTAAATGCACTGTTTACTAGTTTTGGTCACAGATGTGATAAATTTTCTTATCATGTCCATGGCATGCGGTCATCGTCTGAGAGCAATATTCTGTTTGATTATAGACCGACTTTCTTTCCATGGTTCTATGTAACATCCAAATCTTTCTCTATGAATAGGAATTATGTCATAGTCTTTTATCCTCTAGAAAGCAGTTGTGTTCTACTGTTTTGACCTTGTTGTCTCAGCCTAGCAGGAAAAACTTTCCGATGCTTAGAAAGAATAAGTTAATGATCGTGGCGCTAAAACTTTTGTTTAGTACAAAAGAGGTTGTGGGGTCACAATTGATGTATAACTTTCAAAAAGATGGGGATACATAGGTCGGAAGATTTCAACCGATGAATTGGGCAGGCGTTGATGTTACGTTTCTTGTCAATGCCATCTTTATTGACCGACTTGCATTATTAAGCATCGACATTCTACAGCCAACAGGTATCAGCATTTGATTGCATGTTTAAGCCCATCTAAAACTAAGATTTCATTTAAGAGGTGCATAAATTGACATTTTGACAGAAATAACTCATAATATGAAAAAAAATCTCCTCAATTATTTGGTTTCATTTTTATTTTTATTATAGTTTTTAATTGCTTTCTATTTTTAATTTTAATTTTCTGTTTAGTTGTTAATGTCTAATAATTTCGTATTAGATAAAATTATTTTATAATAATAAACTAAATAAAATTTATAATATTTATTAAAAAATTTTCTACGAAAATTATTATATTCTATTAAAATTAATAATTATTTATAAATTAGCAGTTATTTTAATTATTAAAATTTATTTAAAATGATATATTTTGAAAAGTAAATTATATTTATTAAATTTAAATTTGTTTTAAAAATTAATATTCTATAAATAAAATAAATTTAATTATTCATAATTCAAATTAATAATTAATATTAAATAACTAAATAATATATATTGAGTTTCATAGTAAATCAGATTATAAAAAATAAAAGCAAAAGACAAAAACCATTTTTATAATTTTCATAAATTATGAAAATTAGAAGAAATTAAAATTAAAAACTCAAACAAATAAGTTTTATTGAATTTAAAAATTGAAATCAAAATCAAAAACTAAAAATAGAAATAGAAACAAAAAAGACCAGGAAAACAAACATTGAACACATAACATCTACTGATTCTTTTGATGTCATATACACACCTACTGAGAGAGAGCAAGTCTCTTAATAAGTCTCCTTAGGTCAAGCTCAAATTAACTTATTTTAATACTGTCCCTCAACTTAAGGCGGGTTGTAGCTAAACATTTCTCTACTAGCTAGTTAGTAGATTAAAGGTAAAAAAACCCCTTTGTAATGTTATGTTCTTCTACCTGTAACTGAACTATTTTGAACTGTCTTTGGCTTAGTAATACAAATGTTCTAATCTTCATATGTATGTATATATACATATCTTTCACTATTAGGCTTTCTATTTGATATCTAATTCAGATACACACACCTGTTCTTATCTGAATTAGACATCAAATAGAAAGCCTAATAGTGAAAGATAGTTAAGCTAAAGAGGTCGTGCAACTTGTAAAATGATTCCGTAAAGATTGTGAAATATATACACACCAGTTCTTATCTGAATTAGATATCAAAGAGAAAGCCTACATATACACTCACCTGTTCTTATCTGAATTAGATATCAAATAAAAGCCTAATAGTGAAAGATAGTTAAGCTAAAGAGGTTGTGCAACTTGTAAAATGATTCCATAAAGATTGTAAAATTATGATACTATCTAAGACAAAGAGGCGAGGACTAATACAAAAGTTCAGGGTCGAAGAGGCAATGACACTTAGGTGTCACTGAAAAAGAGACTTCTCGTTTGACAAGACTTTTGCATGGAATTCGACACCCTAATCCATTGGGATAGATGTCTAACAAGACTTTTGCATGGAATTCGACATCCTAATCCATTGCGACAGAAGTCTAGTGTCTGAGATCTCTTCTAAGAGCCATAGCGCTTTAGCTTTTCAGGTAAACGCTTCCATGAACCCTGTCTGTCCATTTATTATTTATACACCTGCACATACTGATACACGTATACAACCTTGTTTTATTTAATAGGCGGATTTATTTATAGAGCCATATTTGACACCTCATCATTGATCTTGTCATGGTAATTTCTCTTTTCACTTTTGGGAGAAAATGCGTATTTTACTGTATGTATTAACCTGCGCGGTAGTTTGTAGCTGTGGGAACTAAGAATGTACCCAAGAATGTATGAGCCTATCAAGTATAAGTTGCAAATTGTTGGTTAAAAGAGAACTTTTACCAATAAACTTGTAACGCCTAGGGAACTATCTGTATTGGATGGAAGACCTCTGAATATACAATAACTACATGACAGTTTATTTTAAAGTATATTTTACAAATCTACCAACTGTTTTAAAAATCATGTCAAAAGTTAACTGACAAGATAAGAAGTTTATAATTTAAAAGGTCAAACTGGTATTAGATCGTCATAAAATCGGTTAAAGATTAAATAAAATTGAAAGAAACTGTCTTTATTTTTATAAAAATTCGTGGTTTAATTAAAAATTTAGATTGTTAAATAAAATTAATTGATTTATTTTAGTTTATAAAAATTGATTAATTTAAAAATCAACCGATTAATTAAAAACTGATAAGATTTTAATAACGAGGATTATTAAAGTAAATCGAGTCAAAATGTTGAAAAATTAAACTAAAAAATTGGTTAGTTCAAAGTTTTTATAGCTTAATCAACCAAATCAGTTCAATTTTTTAATTATTAATTCTACCATATCTAGTCTTATATTTTTGTTCATTTCTTTATTCTTTTTAATCCTTATGTTTTATAATATAACTTAATTTAAATGATGAAGTCAAAAGGACCCTTATACAATATTGTAAATTTTTTTCAATGCCTTCATTTTAAAATATTTCATTAAATATTCTTTGTTTTACATACCATTGCTTAGACACTATGATTGTCTATTCCATTCTTAATGCTGTTATAAAAAGTTGTTAATATTGTTCACCTATCAAGTTATGTCAGTCTGGATTATAGTCGTGTTGAATTTTGACATAAGTGGACAACAGTGCCCTTATTAATATTACCATCTCTACTCATTATTCACTTTGCCATCAAAATTATATATATTAATCCATGAATGATATGCATCATATTCCTTCATCACCTTATAGCCTTTTTTTCTATTGTCATCCATTTGTAGTAAATTAAATGAACACTTTCTTTAATCTCAAACATTCTTTAAATAAATCACTTGGAAGCCTCCATAATATAGAATTTTTCATAGTACATATCAAAGGAAATCGCAAAACTCATATCCTTCGGAGGCTACCTAGTAGACTGCTCCTTTTAGAAAGCACTGAGATAAATCATACTTACGAGGACATCTTCAACCAATCAATACTAATTTCCCTCCGTAACTTCTTATTTTAAGGATTAAACTTTCACTTTTAGAGGAATTTTAGGGTGGCTACTCTTATACAAACCATTCTCACAACTTCGTAATCATTCTTAATATAATCAATCCCAAAGAGCACAACATAGATTTATGACCACCTTATCCCCAAAATCGAATCAGGGGTGAGAGGGAAACAAATAAAATTCAATAGTTGAATTTTAAAGCTTGGCATGGCTCGAAGCGTAACACATACATTAAATTTTGTTTAACCCTAGAGCTCTACTACTCACTTTATTGCTTCCCTTCCTCTATTCTCTCTTGTTGACACCCTATTATTTATTTCATGACTAAGTTCTTCTTCTTTTACAGGATTTATTTTTATTTTCATTTTTTGACCTTAATACACAATTCGTGCTTCTTGTTGTTCTTTCCCCTTCTTTTATCTAAAATTTGAAGATCTATTACTACTTTGATCTTCCCTTCCACAACCACCTTTTCCCCTTACTCTTTTTCTTATACTCGATAAGAGAGCATATAAGGATTTTTGGGGACTAATCCTGGCTCTTCAAATTCTTTAATCTTTGACTTCTTTATGATGTTTTTGAATGATAGGCAATGGATATAATGAATCCATAATAGTATGAAGAGTTTATAGTTTGGGTTCCTTTTGGTTTCTTAGAAATAATAGTAGAAACAAGTCTTTTAAAGTGGAAAATAAAGATATACTAAAAAATAATGTTCTTTTCTTAGAACGTTTCTAGTTGTTGAAGGTGGATAAACTCTTTATCTCCAGTTAGTGCTTCTTTTAGCTACTTTATGGGTTAAGATAGAATCAGGCATAGGTTGATTTTGAGCAAGCTTTAACCCACCCAAAATTTGATCGGGCTTAAGTGTAGGCAACGTAAGCTAAGCTCAATTGAACTTCAAGTTGGGTGCATGCAGTGCCCTTGGGGGTCAGGTTAAGCCAGGTCAGCCCTATTACCATACCAAGTGAAGCATTATGAGTTATGCTTCATCCACATTATCCTAGCTTCTTTCTCCACTCTAGGTCTATAATTAGGGACAGATCTTATAGTAACACTAAATCCTCTATATATGCAACGTCATCCCCTATCTAAATGATTTCTTCTACCTTAGCTGATAGATCAATTAATCGTTTTAAGTTATCAAGTCTCTGTATTCTAAAAGGGGGACCTAGATTATTCCAATTTTTGAATCAAAACTAAGATCTCCTACAATTTCCAATTTTGACTTTCATTTCTTGAGCCGTAGTATCTCCTAATTTCAACATTTAATTGAGAGTTCAAGAGTTGGTTAGCTTTACTTTAATAAACTAGAAGCTTTGATCCTTTATTGTATAGGAATGTCCATCGAACCCACATTGATTTAATATCAATAAAGAGCTTCCATATTCATTTAGACATGAACATTTTTGTAAGTAAGTTTGATCAATTTTATACCTAAACAACCTTTTCCTTAGATGAGCAAACTTCCACCCACTTACTTTAACACTTAAGACAATTTTTGTACCTAACCATAAGAAATTCTTTAGGATCCTCTCCACTTCTTTGACCATGCTTTGAGGTAACTATAAGTGGAAGCCCTAAAAGATGTAAAGGTTATCTAGAATTGCCAAAATAAGTTGAAGTTTGACTATGTAGAGGGGAATTTAGTATTCCAATGGTCAGCCATTTTCTAACTTGAGTGAAATAAAGGTCCACACTCTTTGCAAGAGATTCTTCTATATGAAATAGGTGTTGGAGAGGCCCGAGATCATGCATCACATACATGGCAAAGCAGCAGAAGTGTCATAATCAAAATTTCAACTTACAGGATATCCCCATGAACCCAAAATCTAGGCGGTGTGTAAATAGAATGTAACAACATAAAATTACAACATATGTACCTTGCAAAGGCTCCTCTTTTCTTGAATCTTCTCTTTATTTGGGTTGTATCAAATACCAAACACCTTTAACAGCCAGTGAAGAACACACAGAGATGAAGAAATATGATGTGTAGGGAAGGTTTGAGCACCATAAAAGATGGAAGCACAAGTAGGATGCTCTATAGGAAGGATATAAGAGAATTATATCACATGCAATAAACATCAAGCAACCCTTGCTTGACATGCAAAGAAATTCTCCTTCTATCTCCCTCTAAATGTCCAAAATGTTTTTGGACTCCCTAGCTATTGATGTCTATGTTTAAGTGATGAGAAATCACTTATATATGTTGTTGGAATTAGTAGGTCAAGATCATGACTTAGCTGGTCACGATCGAGACTCCACCTTAGACATCCATGCAACATTTGTTTTGTCCATTCCTTTTCAACATTTCTTAACATGATTATATCGTGATACTATCCCGAAACATTCCCTCAATCTCCTAAGCGTGTGACCCTTTAGGTTCTAAATTTTTGGCCACTTAAATTATCTTTTAATCCAAGCAATTCGTGAATGGTTTCATGATGCTAATTAACCAGAAAGTAAGTGGATTGGCCTACGAACTCTTTAATATTCAATTATCTGACTTACGAACCTTTCCATAAGCAATTACTGTGCAATTTGTCCTTTCACCATTCTATACCCCATTTGGTTTGGAGTATGGGCCACGTGTTAACAGCTCTCACTAGATTGACTACACCACATCTAATCCAAGTGATATTGGTTCTTGTCCTAGGGATCTCATCATTACTCTTTATGTCATTGAATACTCTCTTCATGACACATCTACTCTGGCCAGAGAATCCTAAGTAATGACCTCCAAAAAAGGTCGTAGGTATCATTTCCTTCTATCAGGAGTGGTGAATTCTTTATTAGCTACCCAATTATCTTCGAATACCAATAGCTATATCGAATCACCATCCTATGAGCGACCTCATCTTGAGGTAACAAGAAATGATGCCAAAGCATATGATCAGTATCCAAGATATCCTTGAGTACCTCAAGCCTAAGGATATTTGCACTATTGCGATGATGAGATTAATCACTGACATTTGATAGATAATCCAGATGATAATCTCATAGTAGATCATCCGATGTACTTACTAGTCTTACTAAGCATCCACATGTTAACTTTAAACATCGCATGCTTACAGTGTATGAGATCCACTACTTGATCAAATCAAAGAGTATAACATTTGCTAGTCTATCCAGATTAACAATGTCCTATCTCATTAATCCTATGACTAGGGATAATTTAGATATTAACATAACTGCACATGATAGCAATCTCATTATTATGATCTCATCATGGTTTCCTTCATGCTATGTTTTGTATCATAGACTTCTTTAATTCGATTTAAGATCGACATCAATTCATAAATATGAATATCAAATTAATGAAAATTGTCTCTCACTTTATTGATCAAAATAAATTTTGTATAAAGGTGTTAAAAGCGATTGCTTTTAGAGAACTACTCTAATAATACGGATTTTTAGATATTTAAAAGGCAAATCTTGGATACCAAGACCATAAATACTTATAAGGATGTCAACTATGCCCTAGGAATTAGTGGAGACATATATGTGACTCTTGTTTTTGTTTATATAGAGACGTGACATAATGCCATAGTAATGTAGGAATCCATGATCATTTGCTTTGAGCTTACATTAGATTTACACAACATCACAAGGTCATATATGAAAGATCTAAAATAATTACAACTTCTTACAATTATGGTGAAATTTTAAGTCTTTGCATCTGCCAAATTTTTGAGCCGACATTCTAGTTTAAACCTCAATATACAATATAAATACCTATAGGGAGAGTGGATCTCCTTGTCTCAGACCTATGGCTTCTTAGAAATAAGTAGTAGGTTCTTTATTAATAAGTATTGCATAAAAGGTTTTTGAAATGCATTACTCTATCTAGGATATAAATATGCTAGGGAATCTAAAAGCTTGCAAAGTGTTTGATATAAAGCTCAAACATAAATCCTTATCCTATTACTTGTTGCTCCAAGTAAAGTAAGCAACATTAAGGCAATCCAACATCTTTCCATTCCTTAACTTATTAGTTAACTTATCACCTTCTATCTCTTGAGCCATTATGATACGATTAAAGCTACTTGGTGCAATCCAAGGGGATTTTATTAAGGAGCTTAGAGATTGGAGATTAGTTCAAAAGGAACTCCTTAAAAACTTATGATTAGCCCCACAGATAAAGTAATTCTAATATAGCAAGAATTTAGTTCAATGTTACCCATTAGGTGAATGAATTGATCTATGATGGTGGTTTGATGAACCTTGATCATACCTAAGTTATATGCTATAACAATCCTCCCATTATAATAAGCCTGATGATTTGAAATGACTTCCTAGATTTTACCAAACAATTATGTGGATTTGTTTAATTTTGTCTACTTTTATTCTTATTTCCAACATTCCTACTAAATAAGATCTTTTTGAAAGTAAATAGTCTTCAATCATCTACTATTTTTAAAGACAATTCATGTTTTTAACATTTTAAGTTATAAAATTAACTGTTAACTAAGCATATATAAACTATACACTTGAAAACTAATGTAACATAAGATTTTTCCTAACATATAGTAATAGTCTGCTTATTTAGTTGGTAAGGTGATTTGTTTAGCTTATTTAAGTGGTTATTCACTAAGTACCTAGTCGAGTGTTTTAGTTGCAAGAAGAGGAGAGACAACCCAAATATTAGCTTATTAAACTATTTCACCATATTTAAGTAAGCTTGTGAGAATTAAAATCCACATCATTTATGCTAGTTAAAGCCAATTGCACAATCTCAATAGAAATTAGACGACTTTCTTCAAGTTTATATTATATGAATTATAATTATGCTATTCATAAGCAAGAAATAAGTATACTAGTACAGAATCCAACTTCAACATAATAACTATGGTTATGCAATTATAAACTAGAAAGAAGTATACTAATATGATATTAAGTCCGAACATAATACTTAAATTTTGGCTAATAAAGGACTAATATTTAGGAGATGACTTTCCTTTTGTATAGAAAAGAAGGTCGTGTAGGAACATATATGAATGATACTAGTTTAACTTAATCACAATAAAATTATTATTTAATTTTTAACTAAATACTATTTAACCTTTTCTTTTTTGCTAAATTCTTCATGTTTATACCAAATTTCAATCTTCCATAAATGAGTGCTTTAATCAGCTACCTTTTCGAGATTTATTAGACAAAATACACTTTAATATGTTCATCACATTAATGAAAACAATATTATAAAAAATTTCATAAATATGTTTCATACTAAATAAAAAATAAATGAGATGTAATTCTTTGTATTTATTATTAAATAACTTTAATAAATTTTGTAATTTTCATATTGAACTGAGTTAAATTATATTAAAAGATTCTTATTTTGATTTAAAATAAAATATCAAAAATTAAATAAAAATCTTATTTTCTTTGAAATTTGAAATTATTATGGATAATTATTACATTTAATTATTTAGCTAGTAGGCAATTATATATTTCTAATTAAACTTTTTGATATTATTCAGTAAGGTATTTGCTTCTTATTTTTTATTAAAACTATATAAAATTTTCATTCTTTTTTTTGTTCCTAACTTCATTTACTCCTTATTTCCATAGTGACAAGAAATGTTATGGACTTTATTTATGTTTAACTAAATGTGTGGGGTTCTGATGATCGATAAAACCCGATGGTTATACCATGTAAACATCTTCATAAATATGACCTTGTAGAAAGATATTATTGACGTCAAGTTACCAAAGAGACCTCCTACAAATAGTGGTATGTTTGATAACCAAACTGAATTTATCACAATAATTAACATTAGTATGCTGATGAAATCTTTTAGTAACTAGTCATACTTTATACCTATCAATAAACTTATAAGGTAAAGTTTAATAGTTAACCAAAGATTGGTAGGTAGATGGATTTGAGCTCAAAAGTGAGGCTATTGAAAACATATTAAATAGTGCGATTGTAATGGGTATGAATGACATAGATAGAAAACAATTGGAGAGTGCTTTTGGATTATGAGTTTAATGGACTTGAATGGAAAGGTAGATTCTACACAGATTTTTTTATAAAAGTAATTCAATTGATTGATTAAGGCCCTAATACAAAAGTATTAATCATACAAAATGAAGAACAATTTAACAATCAACCTTACCCAATTTATAATCTGCTTTACTGGGAGAATACGAGCTTGGCTAATCTAGATAAATAGCCTCAAAGCTCAACATAAAATGGCATATTTTACAGCCCCAATTTTTTCTTTACTTGTCTATATAAACCAGTGATGAGACCTCTTACTCTTACTGTATTTTTTTAATCTTGATAGAACCTCTCATGTCATTTGTAAAGATGTTAATAAAAGCTTCGAAAATTCTTTCATACCTTATATCATGAACTAGAGTAACTTCCTTTAAGATTTTTTTGCAACCTACAATCCCAAGCAACAATATTGTCCCAAGAATTGTGGTTACATTGAATACCAAGTGAAACCAAAATTAGTTCCCATATTTTCTTTGTAAAGCTGCATTTAAATAAAAGTTGTTTAAGATCTTCTTGATGATATGAGCAAAAAAGCATTATTTGTCCTTTGTACAAAACTTTACAGAACCTTTTATGTTTAGTTTGCCTATAGTAGCCATCCAAAGTAGTATAGAACAGGTAGGGGCACTGCAACATCTTGAATGTATTAGTTAACTAAGTAACTTATTTAATGAATTAGTTAAGTAAGTAGGTATATTAAATAGGAACTTTATAGAACCTCTCGTCGTGTTAGCTATCTATGTCCATCTACTACCAGATTTTACAAAATTTACATGACTAGATTTGTAAATTTTAGAAGTAGAAGGTTCAAAATAGATATGTACTTTGGGTTAATAAGTACCTAATAAACATAAAAAAAAGGAGGGATTAAGAGCCAATTTTATGACTAGAATAGAGATTAAGTAATGTATAACATAAACAACTAAAGATACGAAGCCTTTTATGGTTTAGTAGCAAGTGGAAAAGGGACTACCCATACCAACACTTTCTCATTGCCAATTTCTCAAAGGGAATACAAATGCAATAGTAGAACAATTGTTGGCTAAAATACTTATAAGAAATTGTCTTTTAGAATAAAAAAGTATTCAAAAAATTTAATACTCAAATAAGGAGATTACATCCTCACAAGATGCAAAGATGGATGAAATTATGTTCCCAGCTTTTCTACTTCAACTTATAATTCATTTAGTTGCCATTTGTACATTAAATTTCTCATTAATGCCTTTGGCCAATATAACTTCTCTTATTTAGGTCCATGTATTGGCTTTCAGGCTATTGAGATCCTGATGTGCTTGTTAGAAGATTCTTAAGTTCTTTACCCTCTAAATTGTATAGATGCAACAAGCAAATATGATCTTAAAGAGTTTTAAATTGTATTTGGAATGAATTCTAACCTGTAGGAAAATCCCGGGAGGTACATCATATGTACCAGGTGCGGAAAACAAAACTTTTTTGTCACCGGGACTT
>JANIPN010000217.1:19208692-19228692 GCA_027478595.1 Erythroxylum anguifugum | reverse complement strand
CAGAGAAAAAAGAATGACAAAAACGGTCAGAACCAAAAAGGAAATTCCATCAACTCAAATAATGTATCCTAAGGATTGAGGAATGGAATGGGCAATAATGGTATACCTATTGCTCCCAGACAACCAAAGAGCAATGGAGATGAATTTGATTAGCGCACTTACAATGCAAGGAACACTAATCTCAACAATCACACAGCCACCAAAATTAGCATGGGTCCGTATGTTGAAGAGCATCAATGTCGTGGATCAAGCAGCTAATCGGAAGGATGATAACGCTCGGAATAACTATAACAATGGAAAGTCAATTGTGAGGCAATCAACTGACGTAAATGGGCAGGGAACGACGGACAATTCTGTCGTTAATCATAACATGCAATGTGAATCAGTTCAAATAGAATCTCTGTTTAGTGCTGACATCTGCTGTGATTGCTTCTACCAAGTTAAAGACTGGGCATTAACGCAGAAAGAAATTCTGATCAAAAGAGAGAACCAAGAAAGCATTAACGAAGCTACCGAGCCAAACAACAGCATGGCTTTAGCATTAATAATTCTTTAGCATTCTATTCCAAAACGGATAAAAGTGAAAACCTCTTGGTTTTCGATTTAAAGAGGACTCCCCGCAAGCTAAAAAGCAGAAGCGGAAAGCAAAGAAGAAAGTGACAACCCCGAGGACTGATGCAAACTCCTGGAGTGGTGAAAACAGCGCACAAAATAGAATTAGGTGTTGATGAAGATCATCCATTGGAATTTTCGGGGCGTCGAAAACCCACGTTTTAAGAAACATGACAACGCTCTCTGTAAAGAGATCAAACTAGATATAAATTTCTCAGTTAATTTCTTTAGTATATGTCATAAATATAGTTTATGCCTTACAGTATGGAATTTCACCTTAATGGCATTACCTATTCTCTTACACTCATATATAAGTACAATGTCAGATGACTTTCCATTCATATACCTCAACCATATATGAAAAAGTCAACAAAAACCAACAGTGGTCTCACTACTCCACTTCTCACATTTGTCCAAAAAGCATTCTTCATCCCTCCTTCCTCATCACAACCAATTCTGTATAAAATTCTACCATCCTTCTCTTTTATTATAATAATCATCTTCTATGCCACTTTTATGTCTCCTTCCTCCAACCTCACTCTTCTCAATTGTATGATTAAGATAATTGTTTTGTAATTTATACCCACATACGGCTACAATACTAGGGTCTACATTTGAACATGGCATACTTTCATAAATTTTTTTAATTTCTAGCCTTCTTTCACTAATTCTAGGTTGCATTCTATTTCGATTTTAAAATCTTCATTATCATCTTTCTTTCCTACCTTATAGTCATAATAAACTCTTGTAACCTACATATTTTAGTTTAAATAAAAAATTATTTTAAAAATTTCAAACTTTATTCCAATTTTAGTTTCCACCTATGCCCAATTTCCTGTTTAGCACTACGTATGGTCGTTATATATGAAGAACTATTCTCATTCTTTATTTCATCTCCACTACGGTATCGTGTTATATCACAAAAATCATAATATTATTTATAAAATACAACTGCATTACATGATGTATACCACTAGATGAGAACAGATACCGATATATCTTAGATATTTACAAGTACATATAGCAAAATATACTATAAATCAAATGGACTAAAATTTCACTGCTAAACGAAGATTATTACTATTTCAACAATGATTTCATTTAAGTGCTTCGAATACAACACCACCTGAATGCGACGACAACGATTAGAAAAGACAATGGCTTAGGCCCTAAAGCTCCTGATAAACGACGAACTTTTGGTAAGCTCACGGAGAGGCTTATCAGTGAATCTAATCAAATTATAGGCGAAACCTCCAAAAATGGTACCGATGAATGGCCCAACCATATAAACCCAAATTCCTTTGAAATTTTGCATTATAATGGCAGGGCCTAATGTCCTTGCGGGGTTCATAGATGCCCCAGAAACTGGCCTGTCAAAGCACACAACGGCTTGTGAATTCCACGCTTGAGTTGAGATATACAATTATGACAGAAGAAGGAAATTACCCCGCAACGAAGACGTTTAACATTATGGTCATCCCAACGGCAATTCCTGCTAATTCTCCAATCTGCAAGCATTCAACATTAACACATCCCAGCACTTCTCTATAAACAAAACAAAGATTAAAAGTCAACTGACCGCTCTGTTATCAGTAGCAACACCGGAGATGACAAACATTAAGAGGAAGGAGATGATTATTTCCATGACGAAAGATCGAACGTCAGGTCCTACTGGCACTGTACCAAAAAATGCGTCATGAGGAACTTTGAAGATTAGGCACAAGGTCCCGCTTGCCATAGTTGATCCAAATACCTGAGCTACAATGTACATAGGTACCTGCAAGCTACCAATTTTAATAAATTCTACGTCGAATATCTTCATAAAATGAGTGAGGGTGAAAATGTTGAAAGTTTGTCCGAGCAAGCACCTGCCTGCTTATATGGAAAACGTCGAAAGAGCGCGAAAGTAACAGTCACAGCTGGGTTGAAATGTGCACCAGAGATATGTCCAAGAGAGTAAACCATAACCATAACAATCAGACCCCATACTACACAAATTCCAGGAAATGTTACCGAACCATATAGCTTGTTTACTAAAACGGAACCGCAGCCAGAGAATATCACGAAATATGTCCCTATGATCTCCGCTATTATCTGTCATGCAGACAAAGAAGACGAACTTCATTTTTACGATGGTGTGTTTAAAGTTAAACAAAGTCGAGAGCTCAGACGTTCCTAACTAGAATTGTATTAGAGGAAATAATTGGACAAGGGAAAATAGCTCAATTGTGCGAGTCCTTTAGCGAGTATATTAGCTTTATGTAAGTCCCAACAGAATTAACAAAAAGAGGCTGCAGTTAAAGAAAATTTACTTTCTGAAGAAGTTCAACTGTTTTAGAAGATGAGGACAGGTTATCAGAGGGCTTATTTTGGCTCCATACTTTGGCGCTCCTTTGCCCTTCTTCTAACTTCACCACTTCATCCTCGCCCGACATGTTGCCTAGTGATCGTTGATGATTGAGTGATACAGAGAGATGTTCTATATGTTTGATGTGTGAAGAAAAATGATTGAGGTTGTCAAGGTTGATTTGCTTTTAGAATGAAGCTGAGGATTGGTAGTTTCACAATTTTAGAGATTACTTGGTCGAGGAAAGGGTCTATGTTTGTTCAGAAACTAACTAGTGAACAAATTTTGTATTAACTATGAATTGGTGCCCAAGTCAAACGACACATTAGTTATTTTCTGTTAAATTAGCACGTCGATCATTATCCTTTCCGGTAAAAATGCCATACGTTTTCTTCTGCGTAGTCTTAGCAAATAGCGAACACCTGGATTTGTGTTCAATTGTCATCCACATATTTTAAGACAAATTTACATCTCTTGTGCCAGCATGGCACCTGCCTAAGGTCCAGCGTCATGAAAAATAAAATAGGTAATAAAAAGGACTCCATTTTATTTTATTTTGTTTTTATGAAAGTCTTAAGCTTCGTAAAAAGCAACAAAAAGTCCTATATTTCATCTCTTTTGTTTTTTATAAGAGCCCACTCCTAATTATAATAATGAAAAAAGAAAAAGTATGAGTTTTTTTATTTGCCCAAGATCTATAAAACGTCAGGATCGGCCCTGATGCCAGTCTATTGTCGTCAAATCTACAAAGTCCGCTTCAAAACAACGTCGGACACTACAGACTATATTAACTGAAAGCTAAGAGCCCCAAAAAAGATACAGAAAGGGCAAGAAAGTTAAAAATCCTCTAGCTATACATATAGACTAAGAGACCAATCACAATTATATTGTACCATTAATTCATTTATCTAATACTAGAATTGCCGTTTTATATATTAAATAATTAATAGTTTTAGCATGATTTGATTATAAAAGTTTATGTTGATAAAATCAAATACAAAACTCATTTTTTATTAACTTTGTTTATATATTATATAATATAAAAATTAGCATTCCCTTTTGTATGACTATGAATTGAAGTATAATAATTAATTTGCTTGTAAGAAGACAGTAATTCATGCCCTTGTCTCAATCATTAATGTAGCATCATCAACAGTGACGGAGCCAGGAATTTAAGATAGGGGAGCCCAAGAATTAATTTTTCAAATTTTGGGGGGCCCAGTACACCACTGACCCTTAAATAACTCTATTTATATATATATATATATTAAAAATAAATTTTTTAAAAAAACTTGGGGGGGCCAGTGACCCCCCAAGTCTCAATGTAGCGCCGTCACTGATCATCAATATTATTGGAAAAATAACTTAACTTATGATATGAATGTTACCATAATGACTATGGAATGATATGCTTGCATTGACAAGAAGAATATAAATTATATTCATGCATGTTAAATGACAGTATCCTACCTCTAACATCATTTGAACCATATCTTATAACGATATAAAATAAAGAGAAAAAAGAAGATTTATGCGTTTATAACAATTTACTTATACAAACTCAACATAAAACTCTTACATCAGTCTCATCAAATTTCGTTGTACGTCACATGATGCATTAGGTTAGTAATTATAAAAATCTGTTCATGTAATGGAAGGATATCCTTCATTAATATTCATAGACATAATTAATACCAATAAACATAAGTATAAAAATTATCAAAAATTCCTAACAAATATGTTTAGATATTTTTATCAGGATTACACATACTTTTTGTGTTATTTTCATGATTACTTGTTAATTATGTCAATTTATATCCTTACAACCAATTGTTTGGTTACAATTGATGGATGAAATTATTTTATTTTTATGTGTTTTGTTAATTATATTTAGTACTTAACATTAAAGATAAAATTTCTAAAATAATTACTATACAATTGAAATTATGATGATATTAGAATTATAAAACTAAAATTATATTTATGTATTATTCTTAGTTATAGTTTCATCAAACTAGATGTTAATGGCAAAGTAAAACTAGAACAAATTATATTTCTTTCTTATGAATAAGTAATTGATCTTATAAATTAAAATATGGAGATATTTAAATAAACAAGTGGCTACTTATTAGAGAATAAATTTACCAATTTAACTCGATTATGAGGACTCCAAAAGAAACGTTATTTGTGTGTCTGTGACTTTTCTCATTATCATAGTTATATAGCTTATCCTTAGACTTGAGACATACCAAAGTATCTTAAGTGAGAATTATTATGTTTTAATATTAATTATATTTTATTTAAGGTAACTTACTTAGCAATACTTAGATATAATATGAACTATATAGAACTATATAGAAATAGTTAAATCAACAAAGAATTCGCCACCCTAAGATAATTAAGGAGAATATTATAATTTTCTTTATTAATAATGATTAAAAAAAATTCTCTAATCATAGTGAATTAAGATTTGAAAAGATTATTTTTAAAAAATATTAATTATAAATAAATTACAAATTAGTAAGGAAAAACATGATTGGATTTAATTAAAATAGATAGCAATTTCATGTTCTATGTCTAATTAAAATATTAATAACAAAAGGACTGAACTATACGTTATAACAATATATGGATAGGTTACAACTACAATCTCTCTTGATGCTTTTCTCTTAGATGAACAGTGACTTCCATACCTACATAGTAACTTTCCATTTCAAACGTGTTCTAGTTGAGGGTTGGTAACTCCCCCTCTTTAGGAAGTTACATGGAAGGCCCCCAGAGAGGTTCCTCTACTAACGATATGGCTCAGCTCAACTTCCCTACTCTTCTATATAGTCTCTGAATGTTAATTTCCTTAGTAAATAAAAGGTTGAGGGCATGAATGAAACTGGAAAATACTATAGCAATATGGTCTCTACAGACTTTGCTCAGGATAAGTCCAAGCATTTTTCTTCTACCACAGTAGATGGCATTGTATCCTCACTACTTGAACTGCTATAAGAAGGGCTCAAGCTCTAGAGCAACACCTATGTGGGCTTCTTTCTTAGCAAGAGACTTGCTTTCCCCTTCATGCACAATTAGGCATTAGCTAGGTGGGGAAACAAGGTTCTTGACAAAATCCTTCTCACCAATGATGGCACATTTTTATTCAAATTCACAGACTGTGATAGTTTGAATAAAATAGTAGAACCTAGCTCTTGACATATTGGAGGGTAGCCAATGTTCATCCGACAATGGGTTCTAGGTTTGGAGTTTGACAAGAGTTGCATAGAATTCATCCCAATTTGGATTAATTTCTATCATATACCCCTAGAATATTGGACTATGGATGGCTTAAGTTTCTTGGCTATTTCAATTGGTAAGCCTGTGGCTTTTCATTCAATAATTTCCAAGCTTGAAAAGATTAGATATGTTTGAATTTTTATGGAAATCAATCCCAGGAATCCTCTACCTGATAACCTGCCTCTTATGAAGCTCAATCATGCTAATAAGCTTGTAAAAGATAAGGTTCAACTTTCTTACAATTGGAAACTATCTTTTGGAAGAAAAAAAAACAAGAATGGAGGCCTACTGGGAAGGTATTCTCCTCAGGGAGCTTTAATGAGTTTATAGGGATAAATGAGGAATCTCATAACACAGTAAACAATCATATTGTCACTTTATTTGTAGGTCAGAATCAAAAAGTTCGATTTACTAATGATGATAACTTGGTCAACCAGCAAAATAATTTTGCATTAAATCAACTCAATAACACTAAATTGAATGAGAAGGGGATACGTACTAAGCCCATAGATGGTGATTAAAAAGAGGAGACCCCATTTCAAGTTCACTAAGATGAGAGATTAAGTGTTTAATTCACTCCTAACTCCATTAGGATATTTAAGAGAAGGAAAAGGAAACCCAAAGGGGGTTGGTAATCTCAACTCCTTATCTATTATGATTTTCTAGAATATTAGAGTCTTTAATGAGCTCATATGGGACAAACAGTTAGGGATATTTTGCTGGAAAAGAAACCAATTTTGGTGGGATTGCTTGAAACCAGATTAAGAGATCATAAACTCAATGATGTTATCAAAGTTTTAGGGAAACATTGGAACTTTGGTTCTAATCATGGTTTTCACTTCAATGGCAGAATTATTTTTGTATATGATCCTCTAAAAATTTAAGTTTCTATCATCAGTTCTTTTAAACAATACTTTCACCTCAGTTGTAAGCTTATGGAGACAGGCATTGAGATTGCAGTCTCCATTATTTATGCTTCTAATTTCAAATTTCAGAGAGCTAAACACTGCGAAGACTTATATTTAATTCATTCTTCAATTAATAAGGACCAGTTAATTGTTGGAGATCTAAATTGCATTTTGCCCCTCTAAAGCTCAAAGGGATAAGATAAATGTTTCTAACATTGGTAGGGAGTTGGGGTATGCAATCTCTAAACTAGAAGTGACTAATCTAAAATTAGTTAGGAACTTCTTCACCTGGAGCAATAAGCAAATTTGGATTTGGCTTATCAGAAAGAAGCTAGATAAAGTTCTTGTCAACCATCTTTGGTTGAGCCAATTTCCTGATTTTTTTAATGCACTTTTTAGTTCCCGTATTTGCTTTAATCATTCTAGTATAGAGGTCTTTAATTTTAATTCTTCATCTGAAGATTCTTCAATTCCCTGACAAGCAAGGATGGCTTTATAGATCTAAAGAAAGAAGTTTGGACCTCTAGAATTACAGGATACAAGGCATACTAGCTAATGAGGAAGCTCCAACTTCTTAGAGATAAACTTAAATGCTTTCTCTCTTCTGATTATTCCAATACCTCTACTAAACTGTTTGAGGCCAAGATGGAGTTGAGGAGAGCCTAAGAAATCTCCTACCTCAATCCTAACAATGTTAATTACATACATGTTAAGAAATGCAAACTTGAGAGTTACATTAAGGCCCTTCTAGATTAAAATACATTGTTGATGCAAAAAACAAAAAACAATTTGGCTCAAGGAGGGAGATTACAACACCTGTTTTTTTTTTCTATATTTCAGTCTTTGCTAGTAGAAATACTAACAAAATAAATTTTTTCCAAGATTCTAATGAGAACATGATCACTGATAAAGATGACTTAAGGATAATGATATTCAATTATTTTGAAAGTCTACTATGAGTTCCAAACTCATATGGTCCCTCCAACCTGGCAGAGCTTGAAAATAATATAGGCCCCTCTAATTCTCTTTCACAGGACGTTTTAACTAAATTGCAACTCCTTGCATCTTCTCAGGAAGTTAAATATATCTTATTTAGCCTTAACCCTGTGAAAGCTCTTAGGCCATATGGGTTTAATACCCACCTGTTTTAGAAAACTTTGCAGATAATAGGCAGTTTACTAGTGGACATAGTGCTAGAATTTCAAAAGTTTGGGAAAATATTGAGGGAAATCAATGCCACTTACATTTTCTTAATCCCTAAACACCTCAATTTCAATTGCCTCGGTGAATTTTTCCCTATATCTTGTTGTAACATAATCTACAAAGTCATCTCTAAGTTATTAACCAACAGGCTTAAGGAGAATTTGAACAAGTTCATTCATTATTCTCAAGGAGCCTTTATACTAGGTAGATCAATCTCAGATAACATTATTCTTATCCAAGACTTTTTGAGAGAGTACAAATCTAGTAGAAATATTAAAAGTTGTGCTATTAAGATTAATTTTCCAAAATGTTTTGATAAGCTTCACTGGGATTTCATTTTAATCTACTTGGAATGTCTTTGTTTTCCCAGCTTATTCATCAAATGGATTCACGCTGGCATCTCAACTCAAGCACACTCGATCCTCATTAATGGGACCCTACAAAATAATTTAGAGGTTATATTAGGTAGGGAGATCTCATCTTTCCCTACTTGTTTGTCATAGTTATGGAAGTTTTAAACAGAATCATCAACTCCAACATTTGTTGGAACTCAAACTTCAATATTCATTATAAATGCAAAGAAATATCTCTTACAAAATTATGTTTTACAGATGATCTTTTATTATTATATGGAGCTCTGTAGGAATACATTTCAATTATGCACAATTCCCTTATAGTATTTAGCATATTTTCTAGCCTTGGCTCAACTCTAGCAATAGTAGTATATATTTCTCCTCATATACACGCAATTCTAAAAGTTTACAACTCATTTTTGCATTGAGTGTGCATAGTATGCCTTTTGCATACCTTAGGGTCCCTATATCTACTAACAGGTTGAAGTATCAAGACTGCTTAAGGATCCCTGAGACATACTAAAAAAAACCATCACCTTTTAGAAGAATAGAGCTTTTTCTCAGGTTGGGAGAGTGCGGTTGATTATCTTAGTTTTTAATAATCTCTATAAATATTGGAGTTCTCATCTTCTTTTACCTAAAAGAATCATTAAGGAACTAAATAATGTATCAAAGACTTTCTCTGGTCTAGGAAATATGACATTTCTATGGGAGAAAAAGTTAAATAGGAGTAACTCTATTGGAGAAAGAAAGAAGCAAGTCTTAGACTAACCTCTATCTTAACCTTTTAGACTATGCAGATTGCAAAGAGGATTTAGATACTATAAAAGGATATGAATTCCCTTTAGGGCAAATGGATTAATGAGATCTATCTAAAAAAGAACAATGTATGATAGATTAAGGAGAAGAAAGAGCATTCCTAGCTTTTTATCTAGATCTTTAGAAAAAGGCATCAGGTGAATTCTTTCATTAATATCTAGGTGGGGAACGATAATGATACTTGTTTCTGGTTCAACTCCTTTAGTCCCCTTTTCCTTATAAATTACATTTGTCTTCAACATTTTCTCCACATGATTGAGTGCAAAGCATCATACAAAATAAATTCTAGCAATTTCAATGTAAGGGGACTAAAGGGCTTCATATTTATCTTCCTAATTATTAACCAATCTCCTCAATCCCTGATAAGCCTATATGTACTTTAAGCCCCAATGGGTAATACTCAAACACTACTTACATTAAGGCACTTAAGCCCTCTCTCCCAATTATTCATTGGTTCAATATTGTTTGGAAAGCCTCCCTGAAACCTAAAGCCTCATTTACAACTTAGCTAGCAGCAAGAGTAAGACTAAAGACTAAGGATAGGATTTATGGATCCAATGACATTCATTGTGAACTATGCAATATTGAAAAAGAAAGAATTGCCTATTTATACTTCAAATATTATTGCATTGTCTCCATTTAGGCTAGTATTCAACATGTCTTAAATTAATCTTATCACAAAGCAAATAGAAAAAAGATTCTAGCATAGGTTTAAGCAAAATTCCACTTTATGGGGAAGTATAGAATTTGCTTAAGTCTTAACTTCAATTGTACAATTTATGCAATCTAGAGGGAAAGAAACCAAATAATTCATCAAAAGATTAAAACCAATAAGCATACTCTAATTCATAAGTTGCATTATAGGATTAAAGAAACCTTGGTAGCTCATCAAGTGATTGATCACCTAATCACTTATCTAAGAAGACAATGGAATCTTTAGTTATAGTTTTTACTTGGAAATCACTTATGTTGTTGTATCTTATCATGACCTAATCTTATTGTATTATCCCTTTTTTATGCCTTTCATGGCTATTAATGAATTCTTTAGTTAACTTCCAAAAATATATATGGATAGGTTAAGGATAGATTAAGTCAAACTATTTAAATATTGGACGATCATGAAATATTAATATTCGTAAATTTTAATCTATAATTATAAAGTTTTTAAATAAAAATTAAAGATAAATTAGAAGGTTTTTACTTTATCTAATTTTAATTGTGAATTAAAATTATAATTTATAATCCTTACCAGCATATTAAAAACTTAATAGGTCACACACAAAGAATAATTAAAGAGAAAGATTAATTTAAATTAAGTTAGGCTTCATTGTAAAGTTAAGAAACTTTAGGGATAAAATATAAGATATATTACTTTAATTAAATTAATTTTAGTTATGGTTAGAGTTAGACTTTAATTATAATTAATAATTTAATTTTAATTTGATTAGGAAGATACCCTACTCCTCTATAAAAGGGAAAGGTATAATGGAGCCAAAACTCTTATAAATCCTTCTTAATTTTCAAGTTCTCTCTTTCCTAACATGTGGAATGTGGATACCATTAAAGGATGGACATTTGAATAGCTTGTAGTTGACAACTTATTCGAGAAGAAAAAGCTTTCAAAGGATACTGAATCAGGTTTGTGTTTGATGCTTTTATATCCTGATTCATGTTTCGAATTATGATATTAAAGAGATTTGATGAAAGCTGCAAATATCATTAATTTTATAGCACCAATGCTTTGATTTCCATTTTGATTTCAGTTAATTTTCCAATAATGAAATCAAAGTCACTTTTAATTGTTTAACTTGAACTTTTTACTTGATTGTTGTTGATTTGATAAAAGGATTAAGGCTAGAATTAGAAACATGTTGATGCATGTTATTATAGGTTATTAGTTTTTGGAAAATTTAAGGTCTTTCTAGAGAACTTAATCACATGTCCCCCTAGCTGTAAGATTTCTTGAAAGTTCACTTGCACCCTTAAGTTTTGAAGTTTCTAGAAGACTTGTTTCGAGATTGTTTTTATATTAATCCTTTCTAGAAAAATCAATCTACTTGCTCCATTTTTTAAGTTATTAAGAGAGGCTGAGAAGCCTTATCCCGATGAAACTAATTGCCAAGTTGGTAACCAACGTCAATAATGGTCCTTAGTTACACCAATGGTAGTATTCATCGTTAATAAAGCCCCTTCATCCCCGCTTATCCCTGCGGGGCAAGGGTGATAACATGTAGATTTGTACTTACCAGAGGGAGGGAGATGAGATGTTGCCAGCAAGAGAAAGTGATGGAGTTATCTGAGCTGTGAGAAGCAATCTTGAAGATAACTCCTTGCTAATAATAGAAAAGACAAAAATAGAAAAAAAAAAGCAAAGATCAGAGGCAATGGTAGAACAATCAGAAACATTAGATTTGAAAAATGATGGGTGCATGTATAACACATGTATAAGGAGGACTGCCACATGCGTGTAATGCATGCCAGCCTCATAAAAATTACACGCATCAAATAGTCCTCTCCCTATTTTTTTCTAATTTTAAGCCTTTAGCTTTTATTAAATTAATTTTTATTTAATAAATTAAGGTTAAATTATCAAATTAATAATTAAAATCTAGAAAATTTTTAAAATGTTTTCTTCCATAATTAGATTATTTTAGATTTTTAATATAATAATATTATATTAATTACAATGATACGTAATATTTTAAATTTTCAAATTACTTAATTAAATATTAAGTGCATGTTAGGAACATGATTGTTACCTTCTATTATTTAAGAATAAAATCATAGTTTTATTTAATGTAAGATATGTTAAGCAAACTTATGACCCTTTTAATCCTAATATATTACATTAATAGGTCATAATTAAATTGGTATGACTTTAACAAGCAAATTCATGATCTTAAGAATTCAGAGGAAGGTTAGGAAAAACATATAAAACATGTTTCAACAAAAAGTTATCACTTAACAGATTTAGGAGTCACATGAGATGTGATTAATAAGGATGTTATCTACCTAACGGAAGTTTAATTAGTTTGTTGATCAAACTCAAGATCAATTAGGTTTGAATGGGATCTTAGTCTACTAGAGAAATTACAATAATTTTTAGAATAGTACTAAGGGATATTATTTTGAATAAAATAGTTGGAGTCATAAAATATTTATTAAAGTCCTTATTTTATTTATTTTTGTGGACTAAACTAATACTCTCATTTTTGTGTCTTTATGGTTGTTAGATGAAATAAGTAGCAATTTATCTCTAAAGAGCATCATATATTTTAACAAGCTTATTAGACCTAATTTCTTATATTGGTTTCTAAACTTTAGAATTTTTTTAAGCAAGAAATAGGGAGAGTGTTCCTTGGTTTGATTTGGTATGGAAAAACCCCCTTAATCCTAAAGGTTATGTGATTACCTGACTGTTCATTAAGAACATAATCAAAACCAAGAACAGGTGGTTTCTTTCATATAATCCAAATTGTATGTTGTGTAAGGAAGCTGGAGAAGATAGAGATCACCTATTTTTTAAATGCAAATATTTCAAATCAATTTGGAGCAAAATTATGCATAAGATGGCAAAATATTGCCAAATTTATGATTGGCTTGGAGTACTAAATTGGATTATCATATCAATAAAAATTCGGAAACAAAATGGAGTAATTTTCAAGACATTATTCACCACTACTATCTACTCCCTGTGGAAACAAATGAACAAAAGAATATACAGAGATGAAGAAACAAGCAAATATCAACTATTTGAGGACATAATCAATTGGATCAGAGATGTATCCATTACCAAGAATGTTTGCAACAACTTGTTCGAATTAAAGAACATATGGCATTTTTAAACATATAAAAGAGCTATTATTCTATTGGTTTTTTTTTTGTTTGAGTAGATAATTGATCCAGATGAGAACATTGTAATGTTGCAATGATGGAATTAGCTTTACTATGGTTAATGAAAATTTATTCATTCTCTAAAAAAATTAGTTGTATATTCTTTACACTAAAATTCCATTAAAGCCTAATATGAATAGAATTAATGAAGTTTAGGAGAGAAGGAAGCATCATATTAATGACGTTGAACAAGTTACATGTGTGATACTAGTACGTCTCCTAAACTTTATGCGTAGTATGAGAATATGATGGTCACACTATGATATTGTAACTCGAGTTATTTGGTGCAGAAAGTAAGGTGGAGAGTATAAGACTTCCAGAGCATTATATCAATACAAGAAATGCATAAGGGTTCTTTAAGAAGGTACCCAATCTTATTATTGATGTAGATTTTTTTAGAAGGAAAAAAAGGTTCTGAGAAGAATAAGTACAAGAAATAAAAGGCTTCTATTAAAGTAGGAAATTATATGGTTTCAAGAAAGACAATGATAAGGAAACATGATTTCATTATGGAGTCAAAAGATATTAAAATAAGAAATGTAAAGTTTATCTTGGTAACTTATTGGATAAGAAGCTTAAGGAAGTTTCTTCCTCTTTCTATTCCAAATTTTGGGTATTAGATATTGGTTTTAATTCTGACATTTTAAATAATGGATGGATATCAACAAGGATTAGACCATTAAGAAAAAGCAAAGTGGAACTGTGAATTGGTAATGGACTAATTGCAAGTTGGTAAAGGAATAAGGGTTATTGCCTTAGTTGTAGGAAGTACTACAAGAAATATTATTTCTATCTCTTATTTAGATTTAAATATAGTGTCTTTATTATTTAGAATAAAAGTTGTTATATTTATAAAGATGACTTTAATATAGATTTAGATTACTTGTAAATAGTTTATACGAATTAGCTCTAGAAAGGATAATCTTTAACATAAATAGTAGGAAAATAAAATTAACTAACCAAAATCCATCTTATTTTTAGCATTCTAGGTTAAGTTATATCAATAAAACTAAAATAGCAAAGTTACATAAAGAAGGATCCTTTTGATTAAGAATCATATAAATCTTGTTTATTGGTTGAGATGACCAAACTACCGTTTAGTGTAAAGGGAGAACATGCTAGTGAGTTACTAGAACTTACAAATTCAGATGTATGTAGTCCTATATTTACTCATGTTAGAGGTAGATATATATTTCATTACACTCACAGATGATCATTTGAGATATGTTATATTCATTTAATGTTACAAAAGTCTAAATCATTTGAAAAGTTCCAAAAAAATTAGACTTAAGGTTGAGAAATAAACTAGTAAGAGTATTAAGACACTTATATCCTATTAACATGGTAAACATGTAGACCATATATTTCTTAACTACTTAAAAGAGAATGAGATTCTCTCATAATGTAATCCATTTAAAACTCTATAATAAATTAAAGTGTCTGATAAGGGAAACCACACTCTAGATCTTATATGTTATATGATGAGTCATGCACATCTTCCTTTTATCTTTTGGAGATATGATATTAAAAATGATACTTACTTTCTAAATAGAGTTCCATCTATATCATTTGATAGGACTCTGTATGAGATATATACTTGTAATAGATAAAACTTATCATACCTAAAAATTTTAGGATTTTATGCCTATTTGAAATTTGCATTATTTGGTAAGATTCAAACTAAGTTAGATAAATATAAATTTGTGGGCTATCTAAAAGGGAGTAATAGATATCAATTTTACCATTCCCTTGAGCAAAAGGTGTTTATCTTTAGTCATGCTACATTCCTAGGAAAAGAATTCATTCTCAAGAAAAATAGAGGGAGTGAGGTAGAACTTAATGAATTCTATAAACTTGAAGTGCACATTCAGATGGAATAAGAATCTCAAGTTGATATATATGATGTACGTAACAGATATATAGTTCACCATATGCTAGTAAGATACATCATCCATTAACCAGATTTGATCTATGTATTGAAAAGGGGAAAGATAATGTGCTGCCTATAGAAGATGAGCCTACTACTCTTAAGGAAATAATATTTGAAATTGATTCTTTAAAATGGTATTAATTCATGAAATCTTAAATGGATTCTATATATGCTAACTAAGCATAGATTTTGATGGATACACTAATAGGATTGTTCTTATTGGATACAGGTGAATTTTTAAAAGGAAAACTAACATGGATGATATTATATGTATGTATAAAGTAAAGATAATGGATAAAGGTTATAAATAAAAATGAGTTAATTTTGATGATTATAAAATTTGGTAAATGGATGTCAAAATAGCATTTCTCAATAGGAATTTGCTTGAGGATGTGTATATAACATAGCTTAAAGATTTTCAATCTAAGAAGTTTCCTAATCAACTATGCAATTTGCAAAAGTCTATTTATAGATTTAAGTAAGTGTCATGGATTTGAAACATCCATTTTGATGAGGTAATCAAAGAGTTTGATTTTATTAAAAGTATGGATAAACCTTATGATATAAAAATGTTAATAGGAGTGCAGTCATATTATTTTTTATGCTATATGTAGATGACCTATTATTAATTGAAAACGATATATCATTGCTCTAATATGAAAAGGTTTATCCTTCTAAAAATTTCTCCACGAAGTATATAGGAAAGGTAACTTATATTTTGGAAAAAATATCTATAAAGATAGATAAAAAAACAGAAGCTTATTTGATCTCAGTCCACGTACAAAATAAAGTGCTAAAGAAATTTAACATAAATAATTCTAAAAGGGAATTCTTACTTGCATAGCATGGAATTCCTCTTTTAAAAGTATATGTTCAAAGACATAAGAAGAGAGAGACAAAATATGATTGAGGCAGAGTACATTTTAGTGTCTAATGCATCAAAATAAGCTATTTATAATAAGAGATTCATAAACAAACTTGGAGTGAACCATAACATTATTAAGCCAAAAGTATTGTACTATGACAATAACGGTGCAATATAATAGAAAAAGGAACTAAAGTCTCATAAATGATCTAAGCATGTACTGAGGAATTTTCACTTGATTAGGGAGATAATGAAGCTAAAATACATTACATTAAAGTGAGTGCCTACTAAAGAGAATCTTACAGATCCTTTAACTAAGTCATTGTCTTAAAAAGGACATGATCGACATATAGATGAATATAGTATTAGATAAATAAATAACTAAATTTAGTACAAGTGGAAGATTGTTAATTTATGCCATTATAGCCAATCAATTGATTAAATTTAATGTATGAAATTATTAATTTATTCAATAAAATCAATCTCTATCTTTATATATTTTTTAATCATATTTCATATTTAATATTAAAGATTAAATCTCAAAAAAATAATTATGCAATTGAAATTATAACGATATCCTGATTATAAGATTTAAATTGTATTTGGATGTTATTCCTAAATAATTATTTGGATGTTATTCCTAAATAATTCCTTATTTTAGTTCATTAAGATGGGATATTAATATAATGGTAATTATTTTATAAAAATTAATTAATCTTGTAAAGTTAAAGTACAAAGATGCTTAAATAAACGTGTGGGTGCTTATTAGAAAATAAGTTTACTAAATTGGTCCAATTATAAGGATTCCAAATAGAATATTACTTATGTGTCTATGGATGTCTTCATTATGATGGTTGTATAATTGATTCTTAGACTTGAGATTACTAAAGTATCTTATGTGGGAATTATTATATTTTGATGCTACTTATGTCGTATTTTATTTAAGGTAATTCAATAGCACTTGGATATAGTACGAAGTATATAGATATATTTAAGTCAATAAAGGAATCGTCACTCTAAAATAATTAAGGAGAATGTTTTACTATTTTTATAATAAAGATTTAATGTGGGATACGGATAAAAGGTCTCACATAAAGAGATTATTATCGTTCTCATAGGTCTTTTAAACATTTTTTTTCGAGTCTTATATCTTTTATTTATCATAAACATTTAATATGTAATACTTTCCTTTTAGCTATTTAGCCTAAACATTTCCTTACTTAGCCTAAATATTTTCTTGTAATGACTTGTTTGATTTCTTTATATAATTGTCTTCTTTCTTGTGTGTGTATGTATTTAATTAATTTATCTTTTATTTTTAATCTTTACCTTGTTCTATTTTTATTGTATTATTTATTTTATTACTTATTTTATATTTTATTTACAAATATTTTTTTTTATTATTATTATTATATTACTTATTTTTATTTATACATATTTATTTATTTATTTTTATTTTCATTATTATCTTTTATGTCTTTTTTATTTTATTTGTTTTTAATTATTTTTATTATGTGATTTTAATATGTATATGTAGATTTATATTTGTTTTCTTTATTTCTTCATGCGAGTCTATGGAAAACAACCTCTCTACCAGTTTGAGGTAGGTTTGCATACTACTGGACCTCTCCAGACATCATATATCAGTGGGACTTTCACTGGCTTGTTATTGTTGTTGTTGATGTTGATGTTATATTTTCAAATATTAATTATAAATCAATAACAAATTAGTAAGAATGAACATTATTGGATTAAATAGAGTAGACACTAATTTATTGATTTATGTCTACTGGATGACGAAATGAATGAATTTTATGTTGTAACCATACATGAACATGTTGAGTGAAACTACTTTAATAATCCTAATATTATAATGATCATGGCATATTGCTATATGTCAATCTTAATCTATGATTATAAATTGTTTAATTAGATAATTAAAGATGAACTAAAAGGAATTCTAATTTATCTAATTTTTTAATAATTGTCAATATATTAGGGACCTATAGATTACACATACAAAGCATTTAAAGAGATAATTAATTTAATTAAGTTGGATATAATCGTGAAATTTATGAAACTTTAGGAATTAAATATAAGATAGTTTGTTTTATTAAGAAAAAATTATAATTACGATTATAGATAGACTTTAATTATAATTAAGAGTTTAAGTTTTATTTGATTAGAGAGAAACCCTAGTCTTTCTTTATGAAGGGAAGAGCACAAATGAACTAGTACTCCTCTCAATCCTTCTCATTATTGAGTTCTCTTTTCATTGTGAATATCATTAAAGGCTTAACGTTTAAAAACTTGTGAGTAATAATTTCATTAAAGAAAAAAATTAAAGGACATAAAATCAAGTTTGTATTTAATCCTTTTATTTTATAATTCAGGTCTCAAATTATTCTAGTAAAAAGATGTGATTAAAAATTATAAGAATTATTATGTTATGCCCATGATTTGATCTTAATTGATTTCCCAATAAGTTAAACTTAATTTTTTTAATTTTCTTTTTGGCAAACATAATAAGAATTGAATATAATGACTTGATGAGTTTGAAATAAAATTAATTCTTAGTCCAATTTGTTATTATATTAAAAATATTTTATATTTATCTAACGATAGGTTCCAATTTTTGCATGAACAAAATGTTGAGAAATTATGGTGAGATCTGAACCTACACGTACCAAAAGAAATACAAAAATATTTATTTAATTTTATGAAAGCTAAGATCACTTTATATTATATAACATGATTATTGTATAAATATAATAAATATAAACATAAATGGTACCTTATTATGAAGTTTGATCTTTTTCTAACAATTTTCCTTCAATCAATTTCTAAAATAGGTCCATCATAATTATTGTATTCGCGTACATGTTTGACCTCTAATGGTATCCATACAAACTAGTTAAAAGAACTCTACTAGTGGTGTAAAAGAGGTAAGTAAGAAGTTTAGCTCTTTTAGAGTCTATGCCTATTTATAATAAGACTTGAACCTTTTAGTAATTTAATTAAAATATAATTTTAATTTCAATTAAACTTTAATTAGAAGTAGTATTAATTATAATTAAATAAATCAGGCTCAAATAAGATCCAATATTTCATATTGGTCTTTATTTATTAAATTTATCATATTTAATCTTTAAACGTTCTCAAACTTACATTCAAATAAATCCATCTTGATTGAATCACCTTTTCTCTCATCAATCGTTCTTCTTGTGTGAACGATTAGATTCTTAAACATATGAACAACTTATATAAATTATAAAATTGTACTACACATTAGATAAATTTAACTATTTTAATTTATCTTTAACTCTCTAGTTAAACAATTTATTTTTATAGATTAAGATTGGTGTCTAGTAAAGCATCATAACTACCTAAATAATAGGAATGTCAAAATAGTTTTGAGTAATCTTTTCATGCATGATTTTTCTATATAATTAAATCTTTTTCATCATATAATATTTTGATTAGACATAAAGTATAGAATTAATATTTACTCTATTTGGGTTCGAACTAGTTAATTATTTACCATTAATAATTGATTATATTAGTGACATATGAATACTATTTTTTAAAATGTCATTCCACTTTGAACGAAGATTTTATTTAGTAAATTATTGGGCCCCGAAACTTTCTTTGAAGCTGAGACTATTAAATGAGCAGTTGTTCGTGATTATTCAGGTACAAAGGAAAGAGAATTTATGAAATTGAAATTTAAATGGAAAAATATGGTTTAGATCCAAGATGGATTTATGTGAAATATTAGAAGTTAAAT
>JANIPN010000217.1:19140531-19168410 GCA_027478595.1 Erythroxylum anguifugum | reverse complement strand
ACCAATAACATACACTAACTATTGAATAGTGTATCTATAATTAGTGGCACACCATATTATTTCTATCTTTTATAACATAATCGACCTTTTTATATATTTTTTAGTACTCTTGGAGTTGTCAAAGCTAGAGTGCTCTTGAATAACTCGTCAATTATCAACCAGAAGCTGAACGAATCGTCCCCACGACTTCTCAAACTGGACATGAAACGACAAAGTCTGTCTAACTCAAACTCCAAATCTAAGTAAAATGGCAGATGAGGAACAGAACGTTGACATGCATGTCCACACAATACAAGGTTGGGCCATTAAGGCATCTCCGAAACTTTCTGATCGATTGTTAAAAAGGAGAATCAGAACTCAAACCAAAAGGCTGAAACCCATATGACAATCCAACTAAACTCAATCAAAAACTCATAAAAGCCCACGAGAAAGCCCCACACTGACACCACTATCCCATCTTTTCCTCATACAAGTGTCCAGAAACTAAATAAAATTGAAAAAGCAGGTATAGAGGATATACAGTAGTTTTAAAAGGAGGAGCAATGAGAGGGGACAATGGGGCCTTTGACAAGATTGATCCCTACAAAAATAGATGTGGATGTGTAAGATGTGTGTTGTCACGGCTTTGGATTGTAAAAGGAACCACTCAATGTTTCGGCCTGTCCCTCTCAAACTATCAATGAATATGGTCCCCATCGTTGTTGGTCTAAGTCTTCCCCATTGTCTGTAGTTTGCCCTACAAGGGTCATGACTTTCCTGTCTTTCTATCTCAATGTCTGGATGAACTTTATATTGTTTTTAATGTTATATATTCTCTTCTCATCCAGACTTCAATGTTTTTGGTCCAACCCCATTTGCATCATCTGTATATCCTAATTAAAGAAGAAAGGTACCTTAATCAACTTCTTTAGAATATGACTAAAATTGAGATGAGTTAAGCTTTAAAAGAACATGGACATGAGAGCACAAGATTACTAACAATATATCTACATCTTTGCAATATAATGATTTGTTATGTACTCAAAAGGTGTCTCCTTCGGCGGCTGCTGTGTACAGAACATAATATACCCTCTATATTTTAAGATAATTATTTTGGTACTTTTTTTTAAAAAAATCACATTAATTTTTCTGAAATTAAATAAAAGAATGACGATAAGATAAATTATTTCAATTAAAATATATCCTCGAATTTTCACAAAAAGAGAATAAATATAACTTAAATAGACAATTTTCAACCATATATGTGCCTTTTGCAAAACTAAAAGGTATAAATAAAATCTACAAATTTCATTGTTACATGATATTTTAGAGAAGCACACAAGTGAAACTCCTTAAAAATAAACCATATAAGACAATGAGCTTTAGTTGCTCAATTATATATTATCGTGTTTGAACTTGGCGACATGATGGCATGATATGTTTAGCTAACCAATTGAAAACAACTATATATGCTGGAGAATCAAGCCACGCACACGAGCAAAGATGCATGAGTGGTTATTTCAATTTGGCCTACTCATATCATTTTCAATGCCATCATATACATTTATGCCTACCTAATATGGTCCATCCTTATTACTGTGATTTAAGCATAACCTAATGATTCTTTTCATGCTTCCACTGTCCACTTACTTCGCACTCACGTGCATTTAATAACATACATAGAATACAAGAACTCAATGCCATGAATTGAATCCTTCTTTTTCAGTTATTTAAAATAGAGTTTAGTGACAGTGGGAATTTAATGTATATCATAAAAATTAAGAAGTTATTAGCTTTTGTGGAGTGAATGGTAAATAAAGTAGCAGCGATACTTGCATTAAAAGCTTTTAGTTCTGTGAAAGCTAGCCATGGGATTCCAGATCCACAAGAAGGCTTAAATTAAAGCAGCCGCTTGTTTCAAAGGAAAGTGTAAGGAAGTTGATGTAACCACAGTAAAGTGGACAACTAATAAAAAAGCTGGAATCCAGGTCTGTTGCACTGTGTTGTTTTAAGGTACAATTTCATTTTACATCATTAGGGCTACTTCAATCATGCCATGCCCGCAAGCGTAGGAGCATATCCATATGTCTGTCATTCGAGACTTTTTTCGCCAAAAATGTGTGAACTTGTGCGCATACAAGCCGCAATAATTTCTGCTTCTAATCGCCGGCCGCATATGCATCTCATAATACGCCAAAAGGAAAACGTAAGCGCAGATTTATTTCAGTTAGGATATAGATTAGGCAATGATTAAGACATTTTAACAATCTTGTGTAAATAGATACTGACTCCGAGCACTTGAGGAGGTAAATTGGGAAAAGGCCAAAGCTTTTCCCATCTAATACACTTACGGAAACAGATATAACTTTAAGGGAAATGGACTCTTCCACATGAAAAGGTATGTATTGTGGGGACTGGCTTTTCAGGCTTTTTCAATTATCATCCGCACATATAGTTTGATAGGTAAAAGTCACCGAACAGAATGTTGGACCCCAATTGGATAGCTAGCCAATTGATTTTGTCCAAATAAAAGAGTCCGTGTCATTGTATTTGGAGAAAAATGCCGGATTACTAACTCCCCTGCCATAATTATACATTATCATTCGTCCCTACGCTTAAGTTGGATATTGCCATTGCAGTGACACACACAAATTAACACATACATAACCCCAAGACTCAACCCCCTTTGCTAGTTTTTTTTATATGGCTTCGGTTCTAATCCTTCCCCATACCACATGTTTAGAGTATGGGCGTCCACATGAGTTTGGACCCACCACTGCTTTGGACACGCGTGCAATGAGCCGTACTATGATTACTCCTACCTGTCCATGTCACCTAACGGAATGATCAATCCCATCGAATGCACAAATACATTGCCTGTCGCCTTGCATTTATTTTCGCCATGTGGAATGTGGTCCGTTTGATAAAGATCGGATGGTCACTGTCGCTTCTCTGTAATTGGCTTGTCACCTATACAGCCGTCGACTTTGATATAAACCCAGAATTAATACAGACTTCTAAGTTGATCAATTTGATGTAATAAGGCATAATTGATTCAAATTATTAAACCCCATAAGAAATGGACATCAGTATCAAATTGATCCAGAGGATTTAACAAGAAGTGAGGGAAAACAGGGATTTGATTAAATTGGAAGTATTAGAGAAAGGTGTGTCCCAGCGGCACATTACAATAACCAGAAGAGTCCAAACAGGCAAGTCCAGGAAATCACCGGTCGAGTCGAGAGGATTGGCAACGAATTTAAGAGCTTTGAAGAGAACAAGAAGATAAAGACAGGAGTCTTTAATTATGAAGGAGACCAAACGGAATTGTCCTCTCTTGTTTAATTTAGGGGGCATAAACCTGATATATGTTCTTAATGTAGCTAAAGAGCAAGGGGGAACTGCCATTCTGCCAATGGCTGGACTGCTCATGAGTTGACTCTTATTTGTTTGTTTTGCATTAGATGGGTTTAGTATACAGTTTGACAACTCCCATGTCACGTCACTTGTTACTAGTGTATGTATAAAGTTGTATGCATTTCCATGTACATTCCAAGTCCTAACTTACCTAATTGCCTGGGTATTATTGACAGTCGGCTACCTATGCTTTCCATGTACATTCAATGTCCTTAGTTACCTAATTACGTGGGCATTTTCCATAGATCGGCATCCACCAAGTAGGCCAAAAATCTGCTTCTCGTGGATTGTGTAATGGGCTAATCCTCATTTTAGAATTGAAATTAAATACAGTTTTGTTAATTATATAAATTTTTTTACTTTACTTAATTTTGTAATACTAATTGAATATTTAAATCTCTCTTGCAATATAAAACTCTTAGATAAAGTATATGTTTTGGGAGAGAGATCCTTTGTGTCAGATCTTCTATATCAACTATGTGCTAAAGGATCTGACACAGAAGACCAGTTACCATGTGTTATCTCCTTTCTTATATTTTTGTTGTGTTTTTGTAAGTAAGAAGTGACACGGCCTAAAGATAGATGAAAAGCACGATTTCTTTCTTTTCTTTTTTTTCCCCTATGTCTAATTGATGATGGCTTCAGGATCTCCAAAAGGGTCCTCCTTCCTCTTGCAATGCAGGTGATTTTGAGATCTACGTCCATTGTCTTTTCTTTTACTTTGTTTTCTTTTTTGTTAACTTACGATCAAATATTCATTTCTTTTCCTATTTTGGAAGAAGTTGGTGTGTGATACTATTCCAATAATTATATTTCTAGTTTTTTTTCTTTTCTTGAAGTTATTTCTGTGTCTGATTATCATAATGGTAGAGTGAAGATTTTCATGGTAGATTAATATCACCAATTTGGCAATCGTTTTGTATTTCTAAATTTGACTAAAAACTTCCTATGTGACATGAAAATGAAGCATTCAATAGAAAATACAAAAGACTAGATACTCTTGCCTATGTCTAGGGGTACTTTATTTTGGAAGGTTATTTTTTGCTAGTTTGATGGTCAATGAATTTATTTTAGTTTATCAAGAAGCTTCAATATTTTTCATGACACAAAATTATCCTATTGGTTATTTGGATAATTCATGTTACATAGTATAATAGCTTTATTTTTTAAACCTATTCATTATTTATCATAAGCTATTATTTTATCTATAGCCTTTTGTTTGCTATTGTAGCAACTATATGAATATGTGTTAATCATACACAACCATCGTGTGTATTACAGAAAAATGGGCTTGCAAATTTTATTACATCTATACTTGACATAGGAAGACTGTGAAGCCGTTGTTAATGGATTCAAAAATATTATTTATTATTGTTTCGACAATTTAGTAGAAGTTGAAAAGAAATGCGCTCAGTTTTACTAAGAGAAGTCATTATATTCAACAATATAACGAGGTTCATAATTTTTTTTGTTACTATGTTTAGTATATAATATGGAATCATTATCTTAAGTAATTTTTCAAATTCCTCATATTGATTGTCCCAATTATAATGACAAGATAAAGTTACAAATATTAAGTGTTAAGCCTAATATTGGTCAACATTTTTATCAATGTAATAATACAAATGTGAGTATTGCCCTTATGTTTTTATGAACACATTATGATTATTTCTATTATAACGTATATGGTATTAATGTTATAGAACTGAATGACGATCATTCAAATTGTATGTGACTTGTAAGTATGTGGCCATGGTAAAAGAGATGAGATTTTGTTATTGTAATCAATTTTTCCAGAAACCTTCTTTACATTGGGGTACGACTTTTATCTGCAAGATCATTATTGTTGGAAAAAAATTGAGTTCATTTTATATTCATAAATACTTCAAAATTTGACATAAGTTTAATATCTTTGTTTTTATATTTATTTTGTAGATTCCATGTAACTATATATCGTGGGTGTTTGATGCTTTTTAATAGTAACTTGTAGCACAATAATATCTAAAGGAGTAAAATAGAATGAGAAAGGAGTTGCATATGATGGACCCCTATTATTGATATAGTGACCAACTATTTTGACAGTGTAGACAAAATATTTCAATAATAGAACAGGGAAGGAGTTGTATGTGATAGACCCCTGCTATTAATGTAGTGATTGATTATTTTGGCCCCTGCTATTAATGTAGTGACTGATTATTTTGACATTGTACACAAAATATTACAATGCATTCTTAGGAATTTTTTGTAGTGACCAAACCACACAAAATATTTGCCATTATGTTAATAATATAAGTTTAAGACACCAAAATGTATCTTTAAACCTAACTGAAATGTCACATCATAATCCTAAATATCAGAACTTCAAAGAGTTTTTAATAGTTATATATTTGTAATAGGAGAAAAAGGATTTTACTTAGCACAAAAAAGACTATGGAACATCTTCAATTAAAACTACAACAAACAAATAATAGAAAGGCAATAGTTGAAGATCAATTATCGAAGATAGTCAAACATCCCTATCCTTATTCAAATCGTAGCACAAAGTTCAAATAAATATACATATCCATATCACAACACAGTTCAAATGCAAATCCAAATTACAACACAAAGTTTAAGCATGGTTCATCTTATTATTGATTCACCATCATCAGCATGATATTTAATTGGAGTTGAATTTTTGGCCCTTACTTTGTATCTCCTCCAGGTTGTAGTTATTGTTTAAGCATTTATATTTTGAGAAGATTGAGTTTGTTCAAACACTTGAAATTAACTCCCACCCCTCTATAAAACATTACAAACAAAAAGTATATTACCAATTAGGACTAAAAAATAAATAATTAGCCAAATTTTGTAATTTGGTAACAAACCACAAAATAAGTATTCCCACTAACTTCTCAAAATGTTATTCCATATCTTTAGTTGGCCTGTGTGCACATAAATGTTTATGATATTTAAAAAACTTGATCAAAAACCAAAATTAAATGTGAATATGGGCTGAAAGGTTTTAGTCTTCGAAAAAAAAATTAGACCGCCAATGAGTTCCACAACATATTGATAACTCTTCAAATAACATTCACATTTGTAGTATCAATTTATATACCCATTGATATCCTCCATTTGATATAAAATACAAGAAAATTGCATGCTTACATGGGATTCCTACTAAATCTTAAAGTCTACACTTACATGTTCTTACTTGTAAATCAATAATGAACTTAATTGAAAATTGCATTACTTCGAACTTCGAACTTTAATTTGTCCTGGTGATACAGAGCCTTGCTTCCTACTGTGCAGTTTCTTTTTTCTTTCTCACCTTTGGACATATATTATTAGTGAATTTGATCATCATATAACTTTATTCACGAATTCAAGTCATTAAAAAAAACTAAAATATCCTCTAGCATATTAATCAAGCTTTTTGATCGTACTTCACAAATGAATCCCATTAAATGTCTCTGATATATTTGTATGAACAATCTCACATTTTGGCCTTGTGTTAATAAATGCTTTCATAGAAGTCTCTGGATTCCTTGCTTTAAAGTCATCGTAAGCCTTTTTCAATACATTCTTCAACTATTCCATTATTTCATCAAATTCCACTTTTGATGTGCAGCTAATCGCTTACGAAAATAAACTCCTATATATCGAGCACATTTTCTATTCTCTACTTTTAAGAAGAGATTCTTTAATGTATCTACTAAACCCTAAACAAAAAAAAAGAACAAATAAAACATTATAATGTAAGTATAACAATTCAAAATATATTTACCAATAAACGGTATGAATATTAAAATGTTAACCTTTTGTTGATTTCTCACAAACATCCATAATTCTCATTAATGGTTAGATCATCACCAAAAAGACTGAAAAACCAATGCCAAGATTGGTAGTTCTCTCTTTCAATCACAACCTAACATATAAAATACATCTAATTGTTCATATCACTCTTAACTATAGCTAACAAAGCACTTCTAAAAAATATCTTAAAAAAGCATCCATTTAGCCTTGTTATTTTTCAAAAACCACAAAGGAAACATATTTCACATATAAAACTTTTAAACATTGGATTTCCAAACTTTTTATCAAGTCCATTTTTGGTTGATGAATTGTCCTTCTTTATTGACTCGTCATAATTCTTGTTTGTAAGTCCACAATTTTGCATAAAGCCCTTCCATTAATTCTCATAGCATCATAATAGCTTCTCATTTAGCCTTATAACATTAAGATTTAGTCACTTGCAATACATACTTCCTTCGAAGATTATCTATCATCTTACTAATTGTCCAATTAGGGTTCCTCCTAAACCTGCGTAACAATTCATTTGCTATCCACTTCTCACTAACTTGTTTCTTTGCACTTTTTTTGCAAGTTTGCTTGTTTTATAATATCTTCATTACAAAGTTTTTTTTATATTTCTAATCCATCTAGCATGAACCATAAAGGGGCAGTGTGGATCACAAATAGCATCCGTTCTTAACTAGATCTGCAGTGTGGATCACAAATAGCGTCCATTCTTAACTAGATCTCATCATTAAAACATCATATCCAGCTGCAATTGCATAATTTATGATTGCCTCCCTAAACTAAACCTCATCCTTAAACTTTGTGACAACTTCAAACTAAAAGTCTTTCAAGTTCACTTTTGGATTAAAAACAATATATTTCTTCTTTGTACCAGAGACCTCGTACTTATCATCATCACTATATATTGGTGATTGAACTTTAACATCACTATCTTCATACTTACTACATTAACCATGTGAACTCTTTACTTCTCTTTGTGAATTGTTTGAATAAATTCGCTCTTTGTTACAACATTTTCCATTGCTTCCAATCCCATCCACAATACCATCACATTCAAATCAACTACCTACCTTCTTATATTTCTTCTCATTAGTTATTTCGATAACATATTCTTCATCATCAATTGCATAAATTTCATCATCACCTATTTCATTTTTAGATTTAGTATTCTTCTTGATAGCAAAATCTCTATCATCTTGTTCCATATACACTTGGAATAACCCCTCTTTATTGTCGATATTAGAATCAATTTCTTCACGGTCATTTGTAGGATTATCATAACCATGCTCATAATATATTTCAACATTGTAGTTCTTCAATTTTTCTATACACTAAAGCATTGATAATATGTCTTTATCATAGTGTAAGCTCAACTTTTTTAAGCATCTTATTAACTCTTATGGAAATTTGTAAAACATAAATACAACTCTATGTCCTTTATCTTTCGATACTCATTTACTCTTTTTAGTATTAACATACTGAGTTCATCAACACCAATATATCCTTCTTCCTTTTGATCTTGCCCTCAATATATTTATTGCTGTCAATTCTTTCCAATATCCCACTATAGTGAAACTTAAAATTTACCAGCGTTTGTATTACAAAATATTTTATTATTAGTTTCTAACAAAGTATATTAAAATGTAACAAATCAAAACTGCAAGAACTTATTAGACCAAAACCATAACATGCTCTTTCTAAAGATTTTATTGCCACAACCTATTTATATAATAAGTCCTTAATGTATCAAACTAAAAGAAAAATAAATTAAAACAATGACGTTAAAGAATGAAAACAACCACTTACTTAGTTCACCATTTAGGTTATGCCAATAATGTTTCTTCAACTTATATAGAGAAAAACTATATAAGTTACAGAATTTGAAATACCATAATTTGATATATAGAAGAACAAAATAACAAGAAAGAAGTAGAGAATAATTATCAATTCTAAAAAAGATCAATATGGAGACTAAGAATTTTTCAGTCATTATAAAATAAAATTAGGCATCTAAATGATTAGATGATTATGATTCACCCAATTATAATACGTTATTTAATAGATAAGTAGTTAAAATCCTCATCATCTTAACTTTTTAATTCACCTATTACAGTTTGCATAACAAGACTACAAAAGCCACCCTATAGTTAATTGGGTTGGGTATTTTAATCCATGTGGATGATCAGTTGACTATTAATTTTCTCTGTAGATATTACATGTCATGGATAAACAAAATCTGATATCAAAATCACCAAAAAATTAATAGAACTAACATTTTGAACTCAGTTGTTAAGGTTATAAAAAAATGGTCACTTAATTGCATTGGAATCCCATACATGAAATCAAAGATTTAAACCTATTAATGTTTATATCTAAGACTAAGAGGTGGTCCAAAAATTTTATCGAGATTTTAAAGCTCAATTCCAGCACCAAATTGGTATAGAATTTTGAGATTCAAAGTTCGCATACGTGGCCCATTTTGATGCAATATCCCTTCGATCCCACGTTAGAACTTCATCACCACTGTAACTTTCTATGTCACTCCATTATCAATCCCTAAAATGATCAATATGGAGACTAAGCAATTTTCAACCACTATAAAATAAAATTAGACATCCAAATGCCTAGATGAATATGATTTGCCTAATTATAATATGTAATTTAGTAGATAAGTTATTGAAATCCCTATCATCTTAACTGTTTAATTCACCTATTACAGTTTGAATAACAAGACTATAGAAGCTACCTTATAGCTAATTGAGGAGATGATGATGAATAACTAATATTAAAAATTAAGTAAGGAAAAGGCACATAAACTACTTATAGAAACTCAAATAGGCACTAACAAGGAAAATTGATAGCCTAGTTGGAGTAATGAGAATAGTAGAAGCATTATTCTTTTTAAAAGAAATTAATAACCGTCGTTGAAAAAGTTCATCAAACATCTTTCAAGAGGGGTAAACAATAGAGTAATAGACAATGGAAACTAGATGAACTGAGACATTCAATCAAAAATTGAATGTAATCCCCACCAGTTGACTCCTAAGCTAGCATATTCATGTTTGCTTACATTGTCTTATATGTAAAGGCTCTATAGTTGTCTAGAGATCAAAGATAGTCTACAATAACTACTGACGATAGGATTGCAGCCTTGATTAATTCTATGGATAACAAGTTACATCCTAGTATTTATTGAGAGATCCACGAGAAAAACTTCTTTACTCATTGTATGATTTGAGAATATCCTATCATTACATTCTTTTCATATTCTATACACTAAATTACCAAGGGAGATTTGGAAGACCATTTTATCATCTTCATATGAAAAGTACATTTGATAGCTTTATTCAACAATTTGTTACCAGTCATTAGGAGGAAGATTAATATTGTAGAGGTTTAAGATGCCTTTCCATGCATATAAAGAGAGTTATATTACAAAGGTTTAATAATTCAACAAAGATGTTTATGGAAAATAACAGGCATAATAGATCAAGAAAATTGAATTCAAGTTTTTTAATTTATATAAGAGAAAAAGTCAATTTAGGCAGTGATTCAATTAATACAAGTAGGCACCATAACTAAAAGAAAGAGAAGTGGTTTGAAAAGCTCTGCCTCTACCTCAATTATGGCAACTTCGATAGAGATGAAAGCTCTCTAATTATGGAAGGTCATGTTCCCACCAATTCAATACCTACCACACCAATGAACAATGAGGATGGTTCGAAATTTGATTGTCAACGGCCCAAGAAAATACCACTAATATCTAAGAGAATGAATTTAAACAGAGGAGTTCATATAGAACTCACTTTCAAAATTCGTTTCCACTGATGACTTAGAAAAAGAACTACAACTAGTTGAAATATAATAGAAGAATGATAAGAACTGTGAATGATCAATCAAACTAATTCATTAACACTAAATTATTTCTCAAACAGATAACCTAGGATTATATGAACTCACCTAAAAAGATGTACAATAATCTTACTCACTCTCTTAAACACTTTAAGTAATCAATGATAAAGATGATATAGCATGAGAGTAGTGTACTGTGAAGAACAAAAGACATCAACTGTCAATAGGGAAGCATGAGAGGACTATCGTCGAAGGGAGATTGCAGTAAAGTAATCATGTTGTAGCATGAGAGCGTTAATAATCTCGGATATTAAGCTTTGTGTTTAAAATTTAATTATATATTGAACAAATGAATTGAAAAAAAAGAGACACATGTTAGAATGTGGCATGTTAAAAAATTTGACGTGGTTAGCCACGTCAATAACATTAACAGGAAACTTAAGGTCGAGTTATTTTAGCAACAAATTAAAAAGTGGAATATTTTAGCGCCACTTTTAAAATTTAGGCTAGTATTGCAAAATTTACTAAAGTTTAATTTTTTATAATTAACCCTTCAATATATGTGCAAGCAAAATTTTTAGGACCTTTCTAATAGGGATAACATATTCTAAAGTACTTAATCTTTTCAGAATTTTTTTATTCAGTATTCAAACTTTTAAAATTTTTTATTTAAGTGACCAATTATTTATAACTTTAATAACTCAATTCAAATTGTTAGTTTCGTTAGTATTTTGGTAATTTGGCTAGCATAACTTTTTTTCTATTTATGACATGTAGGCACCTACATAAAAAATTAAGTGTCAACTAATCTTTCATATGAAATGACACACCCATCCCATAACCTCTTTAGCACATTGGGTTAGGTATTTTAGTCCATGTGATGATTAGTTGGTAATTAATTTTCTCTGTAGATTGATAAGTGTAAATTGCATCGCGTTTTAGGGCATAGTTTGATATGTGTTTAATTGTTAATTCAATCATTAAGTATGTGTTTAGATTAAAATTGTGTTAGTTTGTGATTTATTTATATTTTAAGTGTTTTAAGGGTTAGTACAAGATTTCAAGCTTAAATATTATATTTTTTAGGTACTTTGATGTGCTTGCTAATATTTTAGGGTCAACATCGAAGAACAGAGGAGTTTCAGAGACAATGGGGCCAAAAAAATGGCCCACAATCGTGGCTTATTAGGTCATCATGATCATGACAGAAGCTCCAAGTTTGGGCCACAATCGTGGCCTGCATGCCACGATCATGACAAAAGGGTCAGATGTGAGCCATGATCGTGGCCTTCATTAGGCAGACGCGCAAACACTCACAAACTTCAGGTTTCGAAGGATTGTTTAGACCTTTCAGACCCCCAAAAAATCTTAGGTTACCCAAAACATAAAGAATTATAAAAAAGAACATAAAGAGGCAGAGAAAAGGAGCTCTCGTATAGTCACCATTGAAACCCTGAAGTGAGAATATTAAGAGAGAGAAAGAGACGAAGGAAGAGGAAGACGAAGTTGACTCGACGTGCTTCCTAGATCAGTAGGTTTTTCGTCGTCGTTGCTTTCCATCGTCTATTCCAAGTTGTATTTCCTTTTCGTTTTGATTTTATTGATGTATAGAATTAAGATGGACAGTATGAGGGTAGGATTTGGAATATTTATGATGTTCTAAACTCTACTTTGGAATTTTATTTTGATTTAATGATAATTTAGTTGATTGTGTTATTTGGATGAATGTCATGATTTAATTACGTTATTGCATAATTCGGTAATAAACTGAGAGGGTGAATTGAATGAAAAATAGTTAAATTGGATTAATGAGAGTTAAGTGATTTAATAGAAACCGTAATAAATCATATTGGTAATTGTGCGGAGAGAAATCTAGTGTGATGTTCCAATAGTTTATTAGAGTGTTTCAAATCTAATTAGGTTTTGGATAATTTGTTAATTGAGATATTGAAAATTCTATAATCTGATTAGGGTTTATAATTGAGGGTTTAATGATTATAACTCGAGAGAGAGTAATCAACCCTAGGACAGTCTAAACCAACACTCCATTAACACATAATCGACTAGGTTAAGATTAATGATAAGTAAAATTTCCTTTTTCATAAATTAGTAAATTCCTTAGGTTGATTTCTATTGTGATTTCATATTGTTCAATTGTTAATTCTTTCGTGTTTAATTTCTAACTTAAGTGGTTGAGTTCAATTCTAGTGATTACTTTTTGTTGCATTGTTTATTTTGAATTTCATATATTGTTGGCCTTAGATTTTAAAATTAGATTAGTCTCCTTCTTCGTGGGATCGACATATACTACAATCGCGACCCATGCGTTTGCAGTATTTGAGGGCTTATAAATTTTAAAGCTTGAACGATATGATCATAGATCTTACATGTCATGGATTAAAAAAAACTTATATCCGAATCAATAAAATATTAATAAAATTAACGTTTTGAATTAAATGGTTAAATTTATAAAAGAACTGATCACTTAATTAAAATTTTAAAAATAAACATTAAAATGAAAAATTTTAAAAGATTAGACATTTTATAAAATGCTATATGTTTGTAATAATACCACATCATATGCTTTTGGAAGCAAAGAAATTTTCTTTATAATCTTTCTTGGAAAATCTCCATTGAAACTTTCAAGTTTGTGTGCCAATCAAGTATGACCTTTCACTAAGGAGAGAAGCTATTGTATTGGAATCTCATTCTTGAAATCAGAGATTTTAAACCTACCAACGTTGATGTCTAGGACTGGGAGGTGGTCCGGTCCAAAAATTTTTTCGAAGTTTATCGCTCAATTTCAGTACTAGATTGGGATAGAATTTTGAGGTTCGAAGTCCGCACACGTAGCCCATTTTGATGCAATATCCCTTTGATCCCACGTGACAAGTTCCGTGACTTTCTATGTCACTATTTAAGACCCATCGCTTTCTCGCTGGGGCATGTTGGTCTTACCTGCTTTACTTGCTGTTTACCACAGATAGGAATATACATTAGGAGAATATCGAAATCTTTAATTAGTTTCGATTGGTGTGCTTGTGCGTGGCTATGCTAGTATTGACTAATGCCTATTAGGCGATGTTAGGGGCTTTGAGATTAGAGCTTGAAATGGTGACTTTTCTGTGAAAATTATGTCTCCTACTGCTACACCTACACGCTCTAAGATGGAAGTCTTGGGTTTGGCAACGGCTGATCAAAGGATTCCTTCACATGACGGATGGAATTCGGTGCTATGTGGAAACTTTTAGTTGGACTGGTAGGGGTGTGATTAAAAACGTTTGTGCAAAATTGTGGAACTAATTTTCTTCAACCATGACTCTCTAAAAAGCATTACTTGCCTCTTGGTAAGAAAATGGAAATATGAGGGCTTCGGAACAGGGAAAAGAGTTGAGATAAGATCCCAGTTGTACAGCTGGTGAGGCTAAAAGCTACGGCCTACGAGACTTTGTAAAAAGAATGAATAAGATGTCAAACAGAGGGATGATCTGTGCAGTCACTTTCCTGGAAGGAAAAGTTGGGAAAAGGAAGTTGAAATTTTTGACCAACCCACCACCTCCTTCACTGGTCTATTCATTCAAAGCCACAACTCCAATTGGCTATACCAAGGTAGGGTAAGATTGAAAAGCCGAAAGCTAAGTACATCTCTTGCCTCCTCGTAATGTAATATGCTTTGTATGCGCAAGAGCAGTGCACAAAGCCCCCACTCAGTCACAAATCTTTAATTTCACCTTATCCTCTTTTTTCTTTTTCCTTAATTGGAAAGACAATGTATCAACCGTTAATGACCCATTCATGTTACAAATTTTTCTACACAAAACGACAAACGTAAATAATTGCCGGATCTACGGACAGTAAGAGCCAACACTGCGACCAATGGAGCAAATCTAAAACTAGAAGAAAGAACAAGAAACCAACTCTTCAGCGCTTGTTTAATCGCTTTGGTAAGAATATTCAAATCAGACTTTACATGATTGAGAGAACCAACGAAGATAATTAAGATATATAGAAATCCCCTCCATGACCAACTTATTTTGCCTTGCTGTTTTTGCTCACTCATGTCTCCTGGGCTCCGGATTTCATTGCTCCTGGGCTATATCACCACCATCAAAGTTGGATCAATTCAAAGGAATAAACTAAACACAGTTTGGTTCTTAGTGGGTGCAGGATCCTGATATCAGGGCGATTGATAAGTAATTCTTGTAGCTCCAAAAATCTTGGGACCTGGAGGCAAATTCTTTACCCTAGACCTTCTTTGCCGGGGCCTCTTGTAACAAGGAACATATCTACTTTGTTGAACTCAGCTGCACACATTCAGCAACCCGAAATCCTCTTCATTTGCTCTCTCTCTCCGACTATAATGGGAAATCACAATCCAAGAAGTATGTAGTAGACTAGAGTAATTGGTAATGCTATCAACATTCCAAAGATAACCCTGCAACACCAAAAGAAAATTGAAATGATGTACTAGAATATCAGCGACTACGGACTGCCTCTAAAAAGTAACTTAAATATCTGTACACTTACGCAGTGCTCAGAATAGCTGGATGTACGTTGTACTCTTTGGCAAACACAAATGGGACTATTCCTTGTGGTAGTGCAGCCTATTACAAAGATGAGGATTAACAAGACAATATTTTTCAATGAATTATTGAAATACAAAGCATAGTAAAGGAAAATAAAGTTCATCGTGGTACGGGTACTGGTATGGGTACGTTAACAATTAAGTGGGAAAAAAAAGATATATTTACCTGCACAATAGCGACGTGGAGGAGGCTACCGCGGAGGCCAACAGCTATTGAAGCAGCGGCCATAACTGCGGGGCCGGTGAGGAACCTAACGGCCATGGCAAAGGCAGCGACGGAGTTGCCACACGCAATAATGTTTGGTTGTAAGGCCATAAACAAACCTTAATTTCAACAAAAATAACATAAAAATCAGACAACACAAATTTAATTTTCTTACTCCCAACTACTTTTTACCAAAAACCATAATTCAATGCGTAGCCATCACCACTGGGTACCCGCCGACGATGGACCACAAGCTAAACTGGTCCCATGTGTCGGGTGGTCAATCTATTTATATTTCTAAGACAAAAACCCGTTTAATTTCTTCGCCATTAACAACTCCCAAAGGTCGCTAAAAGTTGAATGGAATGGATGGTTGTCATGAGTTGTGAGCATTCATGACCCCAACCCATACCCTTCGCTTGGATTGACCAAATTTTTCATTAACGAATTTCACCTTGTACCAAACTTTAAAAGGTTGCACAAGTTGTTCCGACTAGTTGGGTAAAAGAAGAGGGAGATAGTAGTGAACGGGCGAATAAAAGATGAGAAATCATACCTAAGCTGAACATCGCCATTCCAAGGCCAGCATCAGAGAGTATAGAAATTGACTGCTCTATTATTTTAGGCATAGCCACATGCCACCTGAGAAATTTATGACCAGCACAGAAATTTCAATCATACTCACATGATTTATTACTATGAATTGTCAAAATCAGACGATAGAAAAGAATGTGAACTATGTCAAAGGGCCCGTTTAGTTTCTAACCGGAAAGCAACAAGAGACCAAACCAAGCCAATGAGACTGGAGTAAGTATTAGGGTTGCGAATCAGTTTTCGCCACACCATGATCAATATCAAACGAGTCATGACACTCGCCGGAGGCATTTGCTTGTTGCCACTGGACTCCGGAGCCCCGGCGACTTTTGGGTGGAGCTCAGCGGTTGAACTTGACGCAAGCTTGTTAAGTCCAGTTGGTCCCTCTTTTTCCCTCTCTTCTTCTCCATCTCCCTTACCACCAATGCTGAAGTCCTCACCAACAAACTCTCCACCTTGTGAAATAGCTTACAAAATAGGGACCAAAACTTTAACTATATTGAAACCGCAATACATCAAGCCATTGTTAATAAAAAAACTACTAATCGCATACAGTTATGTTTAGTGTATGCTTGTTAGTACCTTTGCTTTCGCCATTTTGGTCGGTCACCAACATCCTTATCTCCTTCGCACTCTGTTCAGACCGGCCCGATTGTTCTGTAGCTCCAAAATCAGTACTGCCGAAGACGTGCAGGCCACCCGCATCGGAAACCGGTGACGCACTCGAGCTCCACACAAACATGTGAAGCTCCTTAGCATCATGATTTGCTTTGCAACTGTTCTGCTGCTGCTGCTGCTGTTGTAGTTGCGGTTGATTTTTTACGGTGGTTTTGGGGGTGTTCGTCGAAGAAAACTCCGGATTTGGAGCAGGGTACGAAGTGGGTACTGTTTGAGCAGGATAAAAACCGAATCTAGGAGAAGATATGGTCGCCATTGGAGCGCAATTTTCTTCAAAATTTGATGATCTCGGGGTTGGACCTCGCGACGTTTGAACTGAGTAGAGATCAGCGGGACCAAAATTTGAGTGTCTACCAGGTAAACCCTGAACACCCATCATGGAGTAGAAATCAGAATGGTTAAAATTTGAGCCTCTTGGTGTTGGATTTCTCGACGAACTCAAGCTGTAAATCTCTGCTCCGGTGAGGTTCGAAGGTCGTGGAGTCAATGCCGAGAACGAACCTGGACCAAGAGATCGTCTGGAAGCATTTGATTTCCTCAAAGTCACATGAAGCTTACCGTCGTCGCCGATTTCAGCGTCCGTTTCTAAGAAGTCCCTGCCGTCGAGAGATACAACATCGGAGTCAACCTTAAAGGAAACAATTGACGCTGCTGTTTCAGGGAACTGTTCCATGATCAAAATCTTCGCTCCTCTGTACTCGAAGAGGAAGAGTAAAAGAGTGTACCATATGATACACTGCAAGACCACAACTTGAACCATGAGATTACCGGCGTAATCGCCGTACATGGCGATCAGTAACGGAATGCCCATGACAAGCGTGTTGGGAAGGGTTGACACAGAGAAGATTGTGATCATCCACTCCAAGCTTCCATTTTTTGTTAAGTTTGTCCAAAGCCCGAGAGCGACTAACATTATAATCTTTTGAAGCGTGTCTGCTGCTATGAACCTGAAGCTCATGGCATAAGGGTCGTTCTTCGAGATAAAGTGAAAAGACAGAAGTGGCACGGCGAATATGGCCACGAAACGGTTGATGCCGGAGCATTGATCGGGATTGAAAATCTTCCACCATCGTACAGAGCCGTAGGCCAAGATCATGGCCACGTACAGAGGAATCACCGCCGTTAAAACGGTGTAAAGATCATGCCAGCTAATCATCTTTGAATTGGGTTGCTAAGCAAGTTCAGAGAAGAGGTATTTATATGACGTCCAATGGCAACAGAGTTTTCAGCGGAGACAATGAAATTTGAAGCAGGATAAGTTGGAGAAGCTGGGGAGGGCAAAATGGGAAGAAAGAAGGAAGAAGAAAAAAACCGTTATTTAACTAACTAGATGGTGTGTCCTCTGCTGAAACTCTCTGCTGCAATAGGCCTGTTTCTTGCTGCAGAACGCAGAGATAGATATATAGAGAGAGACAGATGGAAGAGAACTAAAGGTTACTATTTTACTAAAGTGAACTAAGTAACTTATGTGTCTGTGTCTGTGTGTGACTATATATATATGTACATATAAACTATAAAGCGAGCGAGAGTAGGCAGGTGTGGCTCGGATAAAGCTATGTGGGTTAACAAGTGACCCCTTGACATGGTTAAGTTAACTAGACAAAATGGTTAATTGTTTTTGTACAGGTGGCTGTGGGGACGAAAGAAATTTCAACAGTGCAATTTTCAGCTCTGTTGTCTCCTAAGTTGAGACTTGAGTGTGTGAAAAAGAAGTAGAAGGCCTGTGTTTGAAAGTCAAAGCCGAAAGGTTATTTTCAAACTCACAATGTTTTCGTGGGGGTATTTACCTTTCAACCATTGCTTAATTTGGAACATATTAAGTAATAAAAAAAAAAGGGCGTGTGTTTGTCTTGATTTAAAATAATTCAGGCGATGAAATCTTGTGAGGCTATCACATGAGTTAATAAAAAGAGTGGTGGATGGTCAAGAGACCCATGTCGTCAGTGCTAGTTTTAGTATTCTAGGCACGCGTATGGTGAAGTCCGTTGAGGTCTTTGGTTAGTGACGCAAACAATGCTTGTCCTCAAAAGGTTGATCCCCAACTCTAAGGGCTCCCAGTCGCAGACCCGACCACCGCTGGAGGATTGAATCATGGTTTGATCCCAGCCAGCCCCTCAGGAAAGCGGCTCAGCGCTCGGTGCGCACAAGGAGCCCCCCAAAGGAGGAACCCCCACACTGCCGCTGCCGAGACTCGAACCTGAGTCCTTGTCCTCAATTACCTCCCCAAGAAACCAACTGGGCTACCCAAACAATGCTAAGTAGTTGAAGGTGATGTGTGAGGTTAGCTCCATTTTCGAAGCTTATGCGATGCAGCTAATGTATATACGTAATACGTCGACAGATAGTAAAGGAGCTCTAACTCCTAGTATATTACTACAGCGAAGAGAGGCTTTTCAATGTGTTTATTTTATAATGCTTTATTTGGATTCCCTCCAAAGTCTACGAGTTAGGTTTTGAACTTGGTTTATCCACTGCTTATTAATTGAATAATTTGCATGTTTTTGTTTGACCTACAACTTGGCAATTCTACATTTTTTTTGTTTTTCAACCTAAATTGATTATAAAAAAAAAACTACTACTCCCTCCTTTTTCTATGATATATAGTTGATAACATTAAAATAATTCTCATTAAATTTTAATGTTATACATTAAGCTTTGCAGCCAATTAAATTAAAATTGGTAGTAATAACATGAACGTAACTTGCTCATTAAATATCTGTTTCACTTGTAACACACTACAGTGGACCCAGTGCTAGCGTGACTGATTCAAAACTCGAGCTTTTAGCCCTTTACACACGCTGAACAACTTACCATTTTCCTTACCTGTCTGGCTGCCTGTTAGAGGGAGCTGCACAAATGTATGGTTTGTTGACGTTACACGAAAACAACTGTGTTTCGTAAAATAATACTCCACATTACAAGGTTAATCAATGACATTTACTTCCATTGTGTTATTTTTTGTCTTTCTGTGCAATGGTTAATCACAGTTACTTCGTCCTAATTTCTCTTCATTAATACATCTGAAAACTGAATGTTAAATGTTTGATTGAGGTTGGATTAAGCCTCAGCTCATTCTAAGACAATGAATTATATAATAAATAAATCATTATTGATAAATAAGGATTCTTTAATCTCTTTTTGTTTTTCATAGGATTCTTACTGGATTTTGTTATTCTTTAATCTGTTTTAACTAATTAAAAGGTAACTAAAACTACATTAATTTATATTTCTATCATTTTTTGTAGTTTTCATCTCAAAATTTAAGTTGAGGTATACCTTACAAATTATAATTATAAATAAATTAAAATATTTTCTTAACAATAATTTTTGATTGACTAAAAATTTGAAAGTCCATTTTGTTTCAAAAATAAATTACAAAAATAAGTAATTTTATAAGTAAGTTTTTTAGTGTGAGTAACTAATATAAAATATATTAAATTGAAAAGAAGTTACTAAAGCATCAGATGATAATTAAGATTCTTTATCTTACTACAAGGAAAGGATATTTGCGAGTTTATATAAATATCTAAATATAAAAATTAACATATACTCCATCCGATTCATAATAAGTGTCTTTTTAGATACATTTCAAAATAAGTGTCATTCTTGACTTTGTATGCATGTTTATAATTTTACTTCCAAAATTAACTTTTAATTTCTCTCTCGTCTTAATTACACAGATCACAATTTCAAGACAATTTAATAGTAAAAAGTAAATCTAGTTAAGCATAGTAAACCATTCAAGATCGAGTGGCACTAGGAAGGAGGCATTTTCAGTGCCAGAAAATCAAGTAAAGCCTAATTACATTCCAATCATGCCTATGAATCTTTTGGGAAACGAAACGAACATCATTTTGCAGATTTCAGGTAACTGAGACGGAGGTCAGAGGAGGTTTTATAGTGCCTAGCTGGTAGGCGACATATGGAATTAAACAGAAATCCTATTGGGTACAATGTATAATTCTGTTTCCTGCTACATTAACACTGTCTTCTCTATTAAATGTTACAGTTTTCTATTGTCAACCATATACGTAATACACATCTGTACTGTGCTAATGTACTTTATTCGCTTCAAATTTTTACATGGTACCCTTATTATTTCGCTGAAGAGCAATTATCTTGCGTGCGTCTTTCTTTTTTATCACAAAAGTTCTACTCGAACCAAGAGATTTTCATGTACAGTAAGTGTTATAACCTTTGAGTACAGATTAATATCAAGAGAGCTTTGTGGTATATAATTTCAGTAATTATGATTTGTGAAGCTTCCAAATTGACGTGCTTCTTCTGTCGAACTGTCCCTAAACAATGTAATTCTCTGTAGGAAACAGAAGTGGGGAATACTTGCCACAATTATTAAAGAAGTTTATTAGTCTTTACATTCATGTGAAGGAAAACAGGATAAATGGGGATCTTTTGATGGTATCGATTACCATATCTCATTATAACTTACTGTTCCACAACTCGTTATTTTCTAAATCTCATTCCCTTTCACTCCACTGTAGCTACAGTATTATTCTCTTTCAATTGATAAGCTAATGGCCTAATAGTCGTATGCATTGTATACGCGTTCCATCCAAAATGACTGGAAATTCCCTTTTAAAGGAGTTTCATTCCCATGATAGAGATATAAAGATGCACGAAAAATAAAAAAGTCAAATGCGAAATCAGCTCAGAAGGTTGCATGAAAGAATAAAAGATTGGTAGAATGACAGGAATTCTAGTAAGAAGAATAAAATCTGATGGCGTAAATGCATGCATCCATCTATCCCGTACATATTCTCATTTGACTGTAATAGGGAAGCAGGTTAGAAGTGGCTTCTTGGCTCTTAGCATAGTCGCGTTCACTTTTAACATGGCTATTGATTAGTTAAGGTTCCGTAAAAGCAAATTCTTTGCTTACTTTTGGTATCTATGGCCATCCTTATGATCTCTTTCCCTTTTCTTTTTTACCTTCTATACTAAAAAAAGTATGAATTCTAGCTTCGGGGATATTGATTTTGAGCCTTTGTTGTAGTCAGTTCCAACACTAACCAACGAAGAGTAGATCGAGTGTTAACCAGATATGGCATTTCTAATCAACAGCTATAAGTGGCCGATGGTCAAATTCCTGCATGTTAAGAAGATATTTGGCATAGATGCGTTCTGTTGTATTGATTTGTTTGCAAGTACTTTGGAAGATAGAAGATGATTGCGATTCTTGCTTTAGTATTTAGATAAGGGATTATTAGGCAACAGGACATGTGAATCAAGAGACGACAACGTTGATCACATAATAATCAAGAATAGATTAATCCTTAAAAAGGCAAAATAGAGATCTCTTGAGCTAATGATAAGTTTGATCTCTAATATATATAGTGAAGGGAATAATAGAGGGAGGAGATTCTTGAGTTATACACATCAATCATATTCACACACCTAAAATGTAAGGACGCTTTGCCCCTACATGATTGAATCCATTTATCATGTCACAGAAAAGTAACATCTTTTTGACACCTAAAAGGCTTGGCCACCACAAAAAAATTATGCTCCATATAATAAATTAAGTTGGAGACAATAGCTACTTAACACTATTAGGCAAGGCAACCCCCAAGATATTTATCTTTTTCATCCATAATGGGGTAGAAGCGTCGTGGTAAGAAATTAGAAGAATTTATACTTAATTTATGGGTATGGGCAAAAGGAAGAATCCCAAGAACTTTACCCTCTCGGTGTAGCAATTTTTGTTTCTACTTTTATTAGTATTCGAATTCTCTTGACAGACATAGCTGAGGGAAAAGAGAGGTATATGTTAGAAAGTGTCTAACTCACCCCCAAAAGCTAGCTCAAGAGGGGAGAGGTTTGCATACTATTATAAATTCTTGAATGCCTTTATAGTTGTCCGATGTGGAATTTCTGACATACCCCCCTTAGTCCAGAGTAGGACTGGACATCTGATGGACATATTGGACAAAGGGACGAAATGGTCACTTAACATGGTATCAGAGCCTTTGTGACCAAGTGGTCGTGAGTTTAAATCCTACCATCCACCTATTATTCAGCACAAAATAGAGTGAGCCTGTGCAAGTTTCAAGCCTAAAGGGCTTTCACTTGAGGGGGTGTGTTAGTTAATATATAAAACCAATTAAGTTGACCTCACACAACAGCTTAAGCTATTGTGGTAAAATGGTCACTTATACCTGGCTATATACTGGATTGAAATATACTCCTAAGTAACCAGCGAAAAAAGTGATGGGCTTAATACGGAAGACACTTGTCTGAAACTTATAATTAGTTGCCATAAGCTCTTATCATCCAACTAACAATATAGTTTATGATAATACTCTCATCATTACAAAGATAAACACCAGTAGACAATCTTGTCATGTACATAACACACTGGCACCATATCTAATACCCGAAGTCTAGAGCGTCCTGAAAATATCTGTTTGATATTTTGAGCAGAAAGTAAATTAATATAACTCATCAGTTTAGATAGGTGTGTGCGAGTGAGAGGATCCTTGCAATTCATGGATGCTTGATGATTCAGTTCAGTGGGTCGGAAAGCGGCTCCTTACTGAAGTCCGCAACCACAGAGAAACAAAAGCGTGAGGAAAACGTATGTACCCAATGATTGGGTGTAGTCTAGAGGAATTAAGTCTTGGGAAGGTAAACTTATCGTACTTGTTACAGGTTGCTAAGCCACAGCACATGGAAGTAAAGTAATGTGAGAACCACGGTGTGCAGAGAAATTATTGCAAACATAATCATGGGTAAAAAACCAGAAACTAATTCATTATCTTTGGTAAATTGAAGTATACAATACAAACTAACATAGCATTGCTGACATGATGAATTGATTTTGTTCCTTGACAAAATACTGAATATGTATTACTAGCAATTTTGCAAAAGGTTCCATGAAATGGGAACGCGGATTTTCTATTTTTGAGAAAGATGATTGGTGCAACTCAAAGTTCAATAATTTTTGTGCAAGTAAAATGATCCGATTAAGATTTAAGAGAAAAGGAAAATAAAAGGAAGGAAAATGACATTATAATCTGGTCCAGTGTTGGCTGTCACCCTATTAGCCCTCTTCCCCACCACCACCCCTTTCTTTACTTCTCCATGATTAAATGGAGCCGATCCCCAACTCTTATCTTTCCTTTAACTATGCATGCAATCGCACGCAATTTTCTGATCACTAGTGTACGTTTGAAAGACCATACTTGCCACATGACTGACACTTGCATGTCCTAGATAATTGAAGCTTATGCTCTATACACATGAACAAGCATATGTCCAAAGGGATATGTCAATGCAATTTGCCCCTTATGACTGGTCGTTTTAATAATTATCACGCTTCGCAACACCATTTCCTCTTTTGTAGCACTTTCCTTTTGAGGAGGATAAGGCACCGGTTTTACACTCCGCATTAATTGTTTTCCCAGTAAAGCTCTAACACAACCCTAATATAGATCGAATCTAGGACCATGTAGGTGGTGGAAGTCAGTATGGTTGAGAGATTTACCAAACAATGCTGGTAGGGCTTTTGTAATGATCCAAAAGAGCACGGATGAAGATATAAGCAAGACTTCCATTCAATAATGGCACGGATATATACTTTTCCATTAAGGTTGTAATTCTTCTGGTCTTTAGTGTCTCCAAGCAATATGTAACATCAACATAATTAATCATGCTAGCTACTATTTAAAGTTTGGCCATGATGATAAGAAAGTATGAATGTTTTTTTTCTTGATAAAAGTTTGAACTCTTGGGAAAGCTAATATTCAAAGATGAGTTCCGTGTCAAAAAAGAATAACTAACAGTTTGTATATCAACATCATCAACACCTGGCTGGCTAGCTTGAAATTCATCTTGCTGGAAAAAGGGAAGGAAATGATTGCTGATTGTAACATAGGTTAAAAGGATCAAACTTTGTTTGAGTGGAAATCCTGTTGAGATCCAACACTCCTTGAGTCCAACAGATTGAACGCTAACTTCAAAGTTTGCATGGTACTTGGCTAAAATTCAATTTTACAGTGCAGGAGGAGTTGTTCTTCCAACAGTTTCTAAACTTGAGATTATGATATAGTTCGTAAGGCAGTTGGGGCCGGTTACATAACGCTGAAGCCATCAACCGCAGCCCACCATTCTCTGAGTAATTGGGCCAAGTAGTTTTTCTTCCACCAAGGTTTGTAGGTAGGTGTGGCTTTCCTGGTTTTTCAATTGGCATGTGATTTTTGAGTTGATTTTGAATAGTATAATAAGGATGACCATTATAAATTCAAACTTGAATAGATAAAGACGGGATATGCTTCCTTAAATTAAGGATTGTTTGGTTTTTTTTATTTTGATAGATTTTAATTGTATTTTTATTAAAAAACAAAAATTAATTTATTTTTAATATTAATATATCATTTAGTTTTTAATACTTATTACTGATAATAGTAAAATAGATTAATTAATTAATTATATTCTAATATCTTGTTTAATATTTGTGAAGTTATATTAAAATTAATAATTGAGTAATTTTAATATAATTATAAATTTAAAATATGTTAATTATATTTAATCAAATTTATTAATTAGAAATTTTATTAATAATTTATATAAAATAATAATAGAATTAATTAAATATATAATTTTATTTTTATAATTTAGAAAATTCAATTAATAAGAAACAAAGAACCAAACAAACTGAAATTAACTACTGTTTTGAGTTCGACTCGTAATTGTCTAGTAGGCTCAGTCTGACTAAGGCTAACAATAGGGTCATCATCCAAGAATCGGAAACCTCGTGTGTCCACTTAACACCTAGTCCTATTTGTTGGGAAGTGAGCTTCACGCTCGGCTCGCGGGTCTATTGGATACTCATTGTCAATTGTTTGCGGTGTCCAAAGACATCGTGTGAAAGAACGTTGTTTTTTCAACGGTAATATTCACGTCCAAATGTGATTAAAACCCCAAGAATGAAGAGAATTGACTTTCGTTTGTGTCTTTAATTAGTAAGAAAGCCAAAAGCCAGCTAGGGTCTGCATTCATCACAGTCTCATCTACCACGTAACCTGCTAAAATTTGACAGAAGGGGCCATACCTGATGTGGTATGGAGACATGTTGAGATGGTGTTTTGGAAAGTGAACTTCTGTGACAAAAACTTCTGGCAATGTTGGTTCATCGGTGGCCACACCATTTTTGAAGGAAACATGAGTTAGTTAGAGCCCCCATGTGTTGGGATTCAATTAGTTCACCGATTGAATGAAAAGTGACATTTTAAGGAGTTGACAATTATATGAAAGTTTATGATGTAAATATCAGAATGACAGTAACATGATAATTCAAGACTGCAAAATTTCTTAGCAATCATTATCCTGGCTTAACTGACATATGTCAAGCTCATAATCGGTTCATCAAGTCATCTTCGCTTAAAGATTTCTTCTTCACACACTTAACGTATTGAACCTGTAAAGGCGGCTCTTCTTATCGTTTTAAGAACGGTAGAAAAAGGTTACGGGTGTGGTTGGTTTGTACAGGAGAATGATAATAAGAATGAGAATGAATATAGTAAGGAATGAGAATGGATATTATCATTATAATTATGATGGTTGGTTAAGAGGAAGATAATGAGTGGCAGTTCTAGCCATCCTTGTAGTTGCATTTATTATTTCATTTATGCCAGTGCGATCTTTGTTTTTCGTATGTAGTGTTGTTATTTACGCATATTTCAAGTCCTCCGTGCGGTATGAATCCCGTGGTTATCCATCTTAGTTGAGGTTTGATGCCATGATCAAATGAGTTTTTTTTTCCGTTTTCTCATTTTCCATGACCATTACTCATAATCCTCTAGTAACCTAGGTGGGGATCTCTTTTACTCAACCGAGCAGCGTGCGTAACGGGTGACATGGCTAATGGACAAGCTAGCTCGGGGTCACCATCTATGCTATGTATGCAGCTCGTGTTTAGACTGAACAAGAACGTTGTTCGGGGACGGTGATGCGTGGATGCATGCACTGTAACCGATAAACGTGGAGTTTCTGCCACATCACACGTCTTCTCCGTTAGCTTTCTCGAGCGTCCTGACAAGTTTGTTGTTGTCCACGAGCAGTCGTCATTCTTTCTCCTTTTACGACTCGTTGGTACTCCATTTACTAACCTGATGATTAAGCTTTGACAAGTATATTAGAATTATTTCTACTTGATACATCAACCATTTACAAAAAGCTTTTTTCATTAGAATCACACCTTACCGGACACATCTACCACTTTCACTTACATGCCTCAACAGTAGATTCTCACCGGGCGATTAAGCTTTGACAAGCGTGGTTAAAATACACTACTGCTCCCAATTGGACCACGTATTGTATTGTGCAGGTTTCAACAGATTTTCTTGCTCTAATCAGTCGTGCCTTTTGTTTTCATGCTGGTATTTTATGTGCATTACTAAGGCTCCCTTCGGTTGGCAAATTATTTATTATTTATCTTAGTTTTATTTCATTACTGTTTTATTTTTAAAAGTATTTATTGATTTTCTTATTATTAATTATTAGTTTTTTATTATTATTCTTATTATTATTGTTGTTGTTGTTGTTGTTATTGTTGGTATTATTATTATCAGCTTTTAAGGATTTCTTAGGATAGGACATGCGGGAAATGTGAAAGACACGAGATGCCTTTAAATCAAGCAGATGGAATCAATGCAAGCGGTTCAGTGTGCACTGTAAGTGTAAGTCGTGTACAAGTCGACTTGTACACTGTGTAAGTCGACTTACACGCATTCAGGACCGATAAGTC
>JANIPN010000217.1:19116055-19131155 GCA_027478595.1 Erythroxylum anguifugum | reverse complement strand
CTAATCCCTCCATTTAATCTTTATTAGCCTAAACAAATATAACCCTCAATTCATATAATTCTTTTAATACTAACAATACATCACAAAATAATAAATCGAATTTCACTTAGTCCCTTCATTTAATAATCATAACCTACATAATAAAATCCTCAATTTATTCCAACCAAATTAAAATTATCAAATTAAACCTCAAAATAAAATTAGACAACTTATTTATCAAAGGAAAGGATTCGGGGCCCAACACTTCTTCTCATCTTATACTATTAATGAAACTATTCATTACAAGTTCCATCCAATCCTCGTTGATGAGCTAACATCTTCATAAGCTTTATGAGCATTAAGTATTTCTTTGATCAAGAAAAAGGTCTCATGTGCAACCATATGCTTCTCCAATAAGGTTCCTCTAAACAATTTATGGTTTCTTTCTCTCCGAATTATGTAAATATAACAAATGAAGGGAGTTCTAAGGAAAGCATTATCTTTGCCTATCCTCAAAATCATATCATTAGTCTATTAGAGAATTGTCATTGAAAAAAGAAATATGTGATAATCTTAGTATCTAGCTTGTATAATACACACACATTTTATCTATGCTTTTATAGAGCCTATCATTGGTTATTAATCTCTATTTGGCTACAATCCATCTTATAAAGGAGGCCTTAGGTATCAAGGTTTTCTTCCAAAAAATGTCACACATTTCACTCTGGGAGATTAAGGCCTAAAGAACTACATTCAATATGAGTTTGTGAACTTATTAGAGCTATCAACTAACCAGATTGTTTTATCATCCTCCACAATGTTAGGTTGATCACTAGGAAAGGAACTCTCCATTCTACTTGATCCTATAAAGTTATAGCTGTAATTACCTACATAATTCACTTCATTCACTTTAGAGCTTGGTGGAATTCTTGACTTTAGCTAGTTCAATGCCAAAACTTTGCTTAAGGGGCTCTGACTTGTCTAGTTAACATACCAAAACTAGGTTGAGCTCCCATTTCCTACTAGGATTTTAATTTATGAGTAAACTAGATCTCTTTCCCTTAGCATTTGTATAAAGCTCCAAAAATTTTCTCTCTCCATTCTCAGCTGCTAGAAACAATTGTCATTGAGATAAAATTATTCTCCCCCCTCAGCATCTTTACTACTATCATTAATAATAATGTTATTATTATTCTTTTTCTCATTATTATTATTATGTTTATGATTATTCTTGTCATTATGATTAGTAGTATTATATATATATATATATATATATTTATCTTTCTAGTTATTATTTTATTTTATTCTATTTTATTCTATTATATATCATTATTATTATTATTTGTATTTATTTATGTATGTATTTTTACAATTTTTTGTTTTTAACCATTTTATTTTTATATATAATTGTATTTATTTATTTTTATTATCATTTTACTTGCTATTTTTCATTATTAATTTTTTTCCTGCTTCATGTGGATCATTTAGAAATAGCCTCTCTATTAGTTAAGGGTAAGGCTGAGTACTACTAGACCTCCTCAGAGCCATGCCTTAGCTAGATTTATATTGGGTGTTGATGATGTTAAGTAAAATTATTTGGCCATTGGACCATAAAGTCTCCTTATCATTATGTAATCTTTATATTCTTTTGGCCACTAACATATTTTGCATCATCTACAAAGACACCTATCCAGTACCTCTTTCCTATTTAGTTAAACGTAACTCATCCCATTTGATCTTGGCCCCCTTAAAACAATTAGTTTTAATAGTCTACAAAAAATTCTTGATATATTTCTCTATTCTTTTACATATTAATCCTTCTTTTCAACATCTATAAAACTAATAGTCATCAAACTTAGCCTTCTTTGTTATTATAAGGACCCTAGGTATTTGAATAGTAAATTATACGAAATTAGCCCTGAAATGGAGCTTAACTGCTATGAATTTAGGACATCCTTGGATATGTAAATTATGCTCTTCTCTGTGTCAACTTCTAGCCTTGATATATAGTAAATTCCATTAAGGTATTTATTATAAACCCTAAGGAGAATGGATCAACTTAACATTACATAATCAGATCATCTATATAGAGGACAATTCTGTAATCTTCATCTCTTTGCATTTGTTATGGTATATGAAACTATGATTGCTATAAATGATGTGTTGAATCATGCCAGAAAACACCTCTATGGCTAAGTTGAATAGGCAAGGAGATAAAGGATCCCCCTGCCTCCTTTAAAAAGCTTAGAGGGACTATCATTGATGATCAAGCTATAAAAAGTGGTTGATACATAATCATAGATTGATTTAATTAAAGAAGGAAATCCAAAAGCATGGAAATATCTGTGGATAAAATTCCAATGCGAGGAATCAAATTTTTTGGAGAAATCATTCTTTACAGCACAACTCTTTATTAATCTCCTTGATTTGTATTCCTTTAATAACTTCTGTACTAATAAAATGTTATTAGAAATAGATCTACCTAGAATGAAGACTCCCTATGCAATGTGGATGATATCTTTGAGGTAATTCCTATGTCGTTTTGTCAAAATTTTGGAAAAAAAGATTTTATAATGTACTACAATAAGAAATAGGGTAAAACTCATTCATCTTGGAAGGATTGAAGTTTTTGGGAATCAAGCATAGATTTGTTTTGTTAAATTCTTTGAGCATCTTACTACTTGAAAAGAATTCCTAAGAAACTTTAACAACTAGCTTTCTTATAATGGCCCAAGTGTTTTGAAAGAAATAGGCACTGAACCTATTAGACCCTAGGGACTTACTAGGATTACGGCTAAACAAGGTTTCTTTAACTTCTTGGACTGAGACTGGACTAATCAATTCTTCTTTTGACTCCTAACTAATTTTTCTCGTTATATACAAATATTTCTCCCTACCTTTTGTTCCTCGTTCAGAATCAACTCCCACTAGTTTATGATAATACCTAGTTGTAATTCCCTCTATCCTTTCTCTATCAGTGCAAAGGTTCCTTCTTCATTATGCAGTTGATTTTGTTTCTATTTCTTCTAATAAGGATCAAATTATGAAAGAATCTAGAGTTTGCATCTCCTCCCTTAAGTCAATTCACTCTTGCATTTTTCCTTAATAAAGAATTGTGATCTAGCAAGGTTGAATTAAACTCCTCCAACATTTTAGCTTTGATTCCAAATTATGAGGTTCGTGGTAGAAATCTTCCTATATTTTTCGAAGATTCTCATTAGTTTTATGAAGTCTCACTATTGTATCAACTATATTCCTCCCACGAAACTCTTTTAGTTTCTCCCTTACTAGCTTTAATTTTTTCATAAGTTGGAATGCCTTACCTCCATATACCTCAACCTCCCATGCTACTTAACCAAATGCAAGAACGCATCATTTTCAGTTATATAGTTAAAAATCCTAAAAAGGGACTTAAGAGAGTTATTAAAATTTAATTTCAAAATTTTTATGTTAGAATGATCTAAAAGAGGAGCTCTAAACTATGCAAAAGATTCAAGTAATTACTTTAGCCATTATTAATTCACTAGCTCTTTATTAAGCTTTTTGTTCTTGAATAACTCTCCTTATCACTTGATTGTTTAGGTCAATTAGTTACCTATAAACCTTATATCCAACACTTCTAGTTTATCAACCACTTGTCCTAATTCCTTTGAGTTTGACTCTAGCTCCTTATGCCTCAATAGTATTAAGAACGTAGTTCAAGTCACCTATAAGTAACCATGGCCTTCTTATTAAGCTCTAAATTAAACATTAATCCACCCACAACTTACTCCACTAGAACTTGGGCATAGATGATAGACATATCAAAGGAATCAAATAATTCATACCATTGGGAAACAACCTTCCTACTAGTTAAGGGTAAGGTTGTGCATGCTAGACCTCCTTAGATCCCATGTTTAGTGGGAAATTTATTAGGTTGTTATTGTTTTTGGCAAGTGAAGTGAACCATCCAAGCAGCGGTTGTAATATTGGAAATCTTTAAAATGTTAGTAATGTAAGAAAAAAAAACAAATCTTCCATTATGTAAGGAAAAAAAACAAATCTTCCATTATAATGGTTTGAATTATTACAATCTATGCTCCAATTATATCCCAAAAACCTTATAACATCTTAAAGCTTAAGAGCCCTTATTTTGGTTTTTAGTAACCCTAAAATCACTGTTTTTTTTTTCAAAAGCTAATTTAATTTATTGATTTTTAGAGGGACATTCATCCTTTTAACATTTTAAAAAACATAAGACATGCATATTAATACTAGCTAGATGTTACTAACCTTTAGCCTTAGCCTTAGCTTTACCTTTTCCTTTCTAGATTTTCTCCTACAGGATGAGCCAATAATAGTGAATCTCTCCTCCATTTTTAGTAATTGATCTTGGTTTGAAGGATCCTCCTCCTACTTTTTTTGTGTTATTCTCTTCCTCAAACATATATATCTATAAGCTACTATCCTTATTCACCTATAAGTTACTATCTATCCCTTCTTCTTTAGAAGCAAGTTTACTTAAAAACGTCTTCTCATATCCATTTTAGAGCTAATCAATTTGAGTTATCCTATTATTGTGCTAGAGCTTCTAGAAAATTTGGCTCTTTGATTCCCATTACTTCATAGTAAATTCCAGTAGAGAACACTCTTTCACTTGGCTTCCAAATCCTATTTTTCACATTTTATTTCTAGTTAAGAGAGAGCTAAATTTTAGTCTTAATTAGCTTACCATTTTTATCTAGTCTCATGACTGATATAGTTTCTGGTACCTCCTTATTCATATTAACTTCCATACATATTCTGGCATAGCATATTCTATCCACTTTTATAGTGGAAGTGTCAGAAAATATTTATTTCCCTATGAAAGTAGCAACGTATTGATTGAAACTCCTCTTTAGCTAAGCTCCCTTTCTGCAACGACATAACTTCTTGTCGAGTATTCAAGGAAGATAAGGCCCTCAGTAGCACCAATTATTACTCTCGTATAAAGTTAGTGTTGCCCTCTAAGTTAGGTTACATGGGTGAAGACCTAGAATGAAAAAAAAAACTAAATAGAGTCAAGTGGGAGTTTTTGCTAGAAATAGTAAGTTGAAGTGGTAGTTAAGGGCATCAAAGTCAATTCCTTAGAGAGAACCCAGAGAAAAAATTTTAAAGAAAAAACCTTGAGATATCATCCTCTAATAAGTGTAAAGGGTTAGGAGGTGATATTGTAATGATAGGAGTTGAGGAAGTAAATAATAGAGAAGATACAACCCTAATAGCTATTGAACCACATGAGTTAAGGCCATCGGAATTTAGGATGTTAAGGCAAAACCTTTAATAATTAATATGGGAGAGGGTTTATAGGACAATTCATACAGTGGAAAACCAACACATGCAATAAAACAAAAGGCTATGGAGACTGCCAAAGAGTTGTAATGTGTGTACATAATAGTTGAATATGTTGGAGGTATGCTTTTCGAACAATTGGATTTAGAGCACTGCCAACACCTCCCTCACCATCTTTACAATTAATGGAGCATGTTGAGGATAATGACAAAAATGATATAATAGATAGTTTGGCTATTGTTTCTATTATTTTGTCTATTTTATTTTATGTTTAATTCTTTCCTTTTGTACTTGCAAATCTTTTCTAATTTGTATTTAAGTTATTTTCTTCTTGTTTAGTATTTTTGTCTTATTTTGTTTTAAGTACCTTTTATTTTTTATTGTTTATATGTTTGTTAAGTTTTTATACAAGGTACGCATTTAAATTTTTTTTAATCTCTTGGATGTAAGCAAGCAATACCAATGATAAGGCTAATAGAAGTTTTCTTTTCTTTATTTTTCCCTTTATCTTACCACTTTATATATACTATTTATTTCATTTTGTATTTATTAGTCATCCATTAAGGATAATCCCTAAATTAAGTGTGGTAGGAATATTTTGAGCCTATTTTTGGCATTAATTGACCAGAAAATTACTTTCAACTGAATTAGTTTTATTTTCAATTAGCTTAGTAAATAATGATTCTAGGAAAAGAGAATAAAAATTAAGTTAAATAAAGTGATTCATTGGAAGTTTGATTAATACTTGATTCAACTATATTAGATTAACATATATGATCATCAATGATTTGTTTATTTTAAACTCAATCTAACAATCTTAAGAAATGATATTTGATTTGAATAATAAGACCATATATATGATTTGAGTTTAGAGTTTGACTTTGTAAGTGGCTTATCATTTCATATTGATTGTGAATTGATGTGATAAAAAAATGTGAATAAAGTGCACTAATAAATTCTATTTCACTTATTTTAATCTAAATGGCTCAAAATTATTAGTACTGCTAATAATAATCATTTAAAATTGTGATATGATTGAATAACTAGAGGTATCCATTATGTCAAAAGGTTGCGATGACATTTCAAATAAGCTTATCATACTCTAAATTTTTTTAAAAATAATTATGTTGGTTTATATTCAATATGGTTTGTTAAGTCAATATGGTTTGTTAAGCACTTATCGTTTTATACTTTTTTTCCTCTAATATGTTTGTATTATATATAATGTTAAATTATTTGATTGTGTTAATACGTTAATGATTGTTAAGAAAGGTTAATTTAAATTATAAGTTGGTTTAAGTATCTAGACACTTTGGTGGATGAAGAAAGGAATGATTAGGAGGATAATGAAAAATCTTGATTATTTAAATTGATTTATTAAATTCCCTAAAATTTAAGCTCGTTTAGGTTGATAGTGATCGAGATTGATTTTCTTAAGGATAAGAAAAATTCTAAATGTAGGAGGTATTTGATGTTTAAGAAATATGCATATTTTGTTTAGTATTTTGCAAAATTTTATATTCAAATTACCCTAACAAATAACAACTTCTAGTATAAATCCTGCTAAGGCGTAAGGTTTGGGGATGTCTTGTAGTATGCAGCCTTACCTCTAACTAGTAGAGAGGCTGTTTCCAAATGACCTACATGAAATAGAAAAAAATAGTAATGAAAATTGCTAAATAATAAAAATATATATATACAATATATATATATAATAAAATGGTTAAAATGAAAATTTTTAAAATAAATAATAAAAATAATATATAATATAATAAAAATAATAACTAGAAAGATAAATATATATGTAATACTAGTATCATAATAACACGAATAATCATAAACATAATAATAAGAAGAAGAAAATGAATAATAATAATAATATTAGTGATAGTAGTAAAGATGGTGATGATAATGGTGATGAGGATGATGATATAAGAAAATTGATGCTAATAATAATAATAATAATAATAATAATAATAATAATAATAATAATCATAATAATAATAAGTAATTACCTTTTAGACTAACTATAAGAGACAAGAGTTAAGGGGTCAAAGAGGACCACCATGATCTCTTTACCAAAGATCCTTTACCTGAATCTTAGCACGTCAAGGTTTTCAATTATGGATCATGTCCTCGGTAAGTTCCAACATTGTTATATCATTTTTTATCACCTCCCTCCAATTCTTCTTAGGCCTTCCTATTTTTCTTTTACAATCGCTAAATACGATCCTTTCGCATCTTCTCACTAGAGCTTCTGGGTGTCTACTCTTAACATAACCAAACCACCTAAGTCTTGTCTCTCTTAATTTTTTTCATAATATTAGCAACCTTTAATTTTTTCCTCGCCATTACATTATTGACCTTATCCCTTTTGGTAAGGTTGCACATCCAACGGAGCATCATCGTCTCCGTCACTTTTAACTGATAACTATGAACTTGTTTGACGGGCCAACAATCTGCTCCATAGAGCATGGTCAGCCTAATCGCTAAACGATAGAATTTAACTTTAAGTTTATATTCAAATTATATTAATTTAATTAAATATATATTATGTTTAAGTATTTGTGGAAAAGTTTCTTGAAGAATGATGATGGCCAAGAATAAGAAAAATATCAAAAGAAACTTCATTTTGGTTAAATAAGACCTGAGCCACAAGTCTATATCAGGTTATGTTCTATATTGGACAAAAATAAAGTTTGTTAAAAGATTATATATGGCCTGGCACACAACCATATGCTAAGGTATGCTCTACATTGTAAAGGTGGTATTAAGAACATAATGTCTTAGATGAGTAAAGGGAGACTATTTTGATAGGAGGAAAAGAATTCAAAGGAAACATAATATAAGATATGGATGTGTTAAAGTTTGTATCTCTTTCTTGAAAGACTCAAGAAGAAGTCTTATTATACATAGTATGAGGCATAACTAAATGATAGATCAAAAATCAAAAGGTGTTAAAGAAACATAATCACTATTAGTAAAATGTAAAATATGATTTCTAGAAGGTTGGCATGGGATACAATCAAATTTTCTAATTTTGACTTGAATTAGAAATTAAAGATTTAAGTCTAAATTTAAAAGTATGACCAAGACAAGAGTGTCAAATATTATATGTAACAACACCAATAACAAGTTTGAATAGAAGGTGGAGGGAGGTAAATTCAAACAATCATCCAACCTATATTTTGTCCCAAGATCTTGTCCGTTTGTGGATCCTACACAATATAACCATAACTTAGAAAAGATAAGTTAATACCAAGTTCACATAATTGACTAACAAAAATAAGATTTGATGAGAGTTTAGGAACAAGAAAAGTTTTAGGAAAAGTTAACTTAGATGTTTGAATAGTGCCTACACTTTGAACATTTATAGTAGACTTATTAGATGTATAGATAATATACAAAATTAAGGGAGATTTTAATAGTCAAATATAAAAGTGTTAGAGGTCATATAGTTATAATGAACAAAATCAAGGTAACATGAAGAAAAAGTACATAATGTGACAAACAAAGCAAGAGAGAAAATAGTACCAAAATTTATTTGAAGTTGCTACAAAAGGGTTTAAAGGTCTTTCAAAGATAATTTTGGAGATATAGATGTATTTTTTTATTCTGCCCTCTATTGTAATAACAGTGGTACTAGATTAAGAGGACTTACAAGAGTTACTTTTCTTAGGTTGTTTTCTACATTTGGAGATGTGATGATCACTCTTTTTATAATAGCTATAAAATACCTTCTTTTTAGTTATGTTTTGAGAAGTCTGATAAGAGGAGGTCTAAGTGGCAAGAACAACGTTTGTAAACGAAGTAGATTTCTCCATTCAAAGGATGTTTACTTAGGTTTCTTCCATAATTATTTATTTAGTTACTATATTAAGGTTTGGCAGAGATCCTTGATGAAGAAGAGAGATATTTATAGGTTCAAGCTCATCTCCAATAGTCAATAAAAGTTTCCAAATAAGCTTTTGATCATAAAGATTGGCATAGATTGTGGCAGCTTGGGTATTAGGCCAAGTAAGGTCTATAAGTGCCAAGTGATTCTAATGATTTTATAATTCAGACATGTAACTATAAATAGGTTTAACTAGGTTATTGTTTCAAGTGATGAAGTTGTTTACAAAGTTGAAATTGATTGACGTCATTAAATACATAATAACAGCTTTTGAGAAAATTTCACACCTCATTAGGAGTATCAAACTGGCAATATTTTGATACAGATATTAAGAAACCATTTTAGAATCTGATTATCATACCATCCAAAAATATATATCCTCTGTTTCATCTGGCCTTTAAGAAGTTTTGGGCATCTCACTGCTAACTATACACTAAAGAAGTCTTCCTTTGAGAAAACTACACCTTTCCTCAATTCACAAATCATAGTTAAATCTATCAAAGATGACATTAATTAGTTGAGGAATGTATTGATGAAGTTTGGAAGTATCCATAGTGTATGCAAGACAAAAAAAATCCTTATCAACAACGCTTGAAAACACATAAAAATTAAGAAACGTGTCTTTAGATCTGAAAATTAATAAAATGAGCTCAAAACTCATAAAATTCTTAGGAATTAGTCTAATTTTTTAAAAAATGACAAAAGAGGAGAACTGATCAGACAAAGTTTGATCAATAAATTTTAACCAAATCAGGTTGAACCAAATCAACTGAACCAATGATGATGTAAGGTATTAACTTAGGGATTATAGGATAGTTATATCAGACTAGATACTTATGTGGCAGTATCATGTGGCAATGATGTAGGACCCAACTATGAAGTGGCACTATAACGTGGTATTGATGAAAGTCCAATTGATGCTGTGGTATAATGGGATCACTTTTGCAAGATGTTGTGATGACATGTTTGATGCCAATTAAACACGTAGACCACTTATAGATTAACATATGTCACCTTTTGATGAATAAGTATTAATGTATTTTCTTTGAGATAGTGTCTTTTAGGCTAAAGAAGATTAAAACAAAGTAGTTTTGAGTTGTTTTCAACTTTAATAGGTTGGAATTTTAAAACTTGACACTAATATTTTTAAGGAACGTGAGGGTTTATGGGTTGACTTTTTGGGATGGCGTTCGTAGTGTTGTGATCGTTCTGAAGAGTATAAGAGTTTGGTATATACTAAACACTACTTACACAACAAAATTATCTTTGAAAGTTAAAGATTGCTATTTTTTACAAAGGGAGCTCTGATACCATGTAAAAACATGAAGAATGTTTTGTATTTCTATGTGTATAAAACTACTATATAAGGAGGTATTTACACATAAATTTATACAAGAATATATAAAAGAATATGCTTTGTAATTATTACATAAATATATAATTTATGGATTTATATACATTATACATTAATGAACTTAGTGGATTCCCATTAGAGTTATTGCCTAAAAATAAATATTTTAGAAACAAATGAATTTTGGTTTAACCATAGAATTGAAATTTTGGTTTAAATTTAACTATTACTCTAAAATTCTACAAATTTTAAATTTTTGTCTAAATACATAGATATACACAATGGAAACTAAATTGGTTTGCTACCTATGTTTTTTAAATGTTTTAAATGCTAGTACTGTTAGGAAACCAATAGTGACTGAATCACGGGTGTCGTAGAAAAATAAAATTTTTACAGTTTTTGATCGAATCTTAAAAATTGAATAACTTGAAAAGACTCGAATCATAAAATATTAAACCATACTTGATTTGATATTCCTGTTGAAATCCTTTCGAAACTTTTTCGATGCATCAACTACAAACTATTCATGTGTCCAGCCTTTAATAGTATCCACAAAGCAATCAAATGCACTTAACTTTTTGAGAGAAATTAGCAGGAGTACTAACTCTCTTATTCATATTCCTATTTATAGAAAAAGCATTAGGGTTTTTAATTTCTATTAAAATTAAATATTTATATTGTAATTAAATTCAAACTCTAATTATAACCTCCATCTGATCTATGTGTCTTAATACTTTTACCAGTTTGTTTCCGAACTCAAGTCTAAATTCTTTAAACTTTTCAAATGATTCAAACTTTTTTTTTATTAAGTACACATAACCATATCTAAAATAATCATCTATGAACATAATGAAATATGAGAATCCACCTCTTGCTCAAGTAAACATAAGGCTACATACATCTAAATGTATAAGCTCTAGCAACTCAACGACATATTCTCCCTTTCCACTAAAAGGTAATTTGGTCATCTTTCCCAACAAACAAAATTCACATGTTTTATATGATTTATAATCAAAAGCATCCAATATCCTTCTTTATGTAACCTTGTGATTCTAGTTTCATTAATATAACCTAAACTACAATGCCATAAATAAGATAGATTTTAGTCGCTTAACGTTCTTCTTTTGTTATTTATGTTAAAGATTGACCTTTTAAGATTTAATTCATACAAACCATTTGTAAGTAATCCAGATCCATAATAAGCATCATCTTTATAAAAAGAACAATTGTTATTATTAATAATAATGACAAATCCATTCAATTCTAATATAAGAAATAGAAATGATGTTTCTAGTAACAACTTGAACATAATAACAATTATTTAATAGTTCAAGGCTAGAAGGTAAAGCTATGTTACAAGTTCCTACGACTAATGCAACAACTCTTGCTCTACACCAATTCATAGGTCCACTTTGCCTTTCCTTAATGATCTATTCCATGTTAACATCTGCATGTTATTACAAATATGATAACCACATCTAGCATCGAATACTCAAGAATATGGAACAAAAATAGAAAGATTGATCTCAATCATAAACATATCTGAAGAAACAGCTTCCTTAAGATTCTTATCTTTCAGGATAGCAAGATAAGATAAGCAGTTCCTCTTTTAGTGTCCATTAATTCCACAATGAAATAATGTGCTCTTGTCATTGCTCTTCTTCTTGAAACCACCTTTTGGCTTTACAAAACCTTCTGTTTTTTGTCATTATTCTTTTTAAAGCCCTTTTTCTTATTGGAATAATCCACAACAAGAACAAAACTAGGTTCCTTCTTAAGACACCCCTCTGCAGTTTTGAGCATGTTTAATAGTTTAGGCAGTGACATATCATTTTGATTCATATGGAAGCTTATAACAAATTAGGAAAAGCTTGAACTAAGAGACTGTAGCACTAAATCAACATTCAACTCATGACACATGACAAAATCTAATTGGCCTAATTTTTTAATATAGCCAATCATCTTAAATACATGTAGATTAATTAAAGACCATTCTATCGTCTTGCATTAAAATAATGCTTTGGAGAGCTGATACCTCTCCACCTTACTTTGTGCACCAAACAACTCCTTCAGATGCAAAAGTATAGCAGGAGCATCCATATTCTCATGTTGCCTCTGAAGCTCCAAATACATACTAGCCAACAACATGCATATAGCTTGTTCAACGTCAACAATACAACGTTATTATCTCTCCCAAGCCTCATCAGTCGCATCTGAACTAGGCTCTGGTGGAACAACAGTGTCAGGAACATACAATTTCTTTTCTTGCCTGAGAAAAATTCTAAAGTTGTGAAACCAGGCCAAAAATTAGGTCCAGTTAACTTTTTAGCATCCATGATGTTCCTCGACATCATATTGGTACTCATCTTCTTTTGATAGCTAAATGACATAAAAGAGAAAGTATTAGTTTATACCATAAAATTAAATAAAACAAGGACTTTAATAAATATTTGATTACTCCCAGTATTTTATTCAAAATAATACCCCTCACTATTATATCGAGAAATTGTCAAATAATTTTCTAGTTAGTTAGGATCTCGCTAAAAAAAATGCTTGAGTTTGCTCAATAAACTAACTAAATTTAAATCAGGTAAATAACAACTTTAACTATCACATTTTATGTGACTCCTAAATTCGTTAACTGATAACTCTTTGCCAAAATATATTTTATATATTATTCATAACCTTGCCTCTAAATCCATATGATCATGAATGTGCTCATCCAAATTCCACAAATTTTGTTAAGTTGGACTCATTAGTTTAAGATAAAAAAATATTTGGGTTAAAGGGACTTTGAGTTTACTCAATAATTCGTACAATAAACAAAACTCTAATTTTATTCTTAGATAATGGAAGACAACTATCACGTTATCTAAATAATATAATCTCATTATATTAATAATTTCTAACATAATCTAATTATGAAAGAAATTCTTTAAAACCTTTGCTTGATTCTATTTATTGATTTTGTAACTAATTTAATTTCATAATTAAACTTCTTAAAAAATTAAAATAAATTCTAAAATACTTTTAATAGTGATTATCCTTTTAAAACAATTTTTAGACATTTAGATAAAAAAATAATTTTTAATTTTATTAGGAATATAAATCAATTTAATCTCATTTAAATTAATTTAATTAACATTAAGGCTTAAAATATATAAAAACAAATAAAATAAAATAAAAAACATGGGGCTGTTATCCACGACTTTCTTCACTAAGCGTGGGAGGTTAAAGTCCAGTATGTGCACCGCGAAAGGAACCAGTGTGCCGATAGGCTGGCTTCCTTAGCGAACCTCTCCTCCATGGGATTCCGGCATCTTTAGGCACCTCCGTCCCTCATCCAGCTCTCTCTACATCAGGACAAGCAAGGCATTTTGTATCGCAGATCTCTGCGTTAACTAGGCTTTTTTAGTCCTTTCCTTAGTATTAAAAAAAAGTGGGCCTGTCTTGCGCGTGCAATACCTCTGGCATTGACCAGCGCCTGCGCATCTGTTGAAGACACATTCACGTGCCCCATCGTTTTCCAAAGTTAGGTTTTCTGGAATTGTCGTCGTCGTCTCCTTTGCTTTTGTCTCACTTCGGAGCTTCCTGCTTCCCATCCCAAGCGCCTTGTGTAGAAGTCCTTCATCCCATCTATACAGCTTCAGTTGTGGCCAAAAATTGCCCCTCACTAGTGGCGATTCGCCATTGGTTCAAGCCTTCTGTTGTGGGCTATTATCACTCTTGACAATGGCGACAATCGCCAGTGGTGACAGAGAGCGACTCACCAGCAGCGACGTAAGCCACTGGTGATACTCCATTGAGATAGACAAAGCCACAAAATGCAAAATAAGTTAATTTGGAGCTAGGGTAACATGCATATTCAGTTTTTCATAACAAAAACAACCATAATAAGCAACCACATTCAGTTCTTCAAACATGCATCGCAATTTTGATTTTGAGTTTTGTATGATCTGTTTTTGTTTTGTTCATTTTTAGAAACATTCAGTGCAGAAGTTGAAGTAAAAACAAGCCAAGTTCCAGAAACAATAACTTGGAACAAAATAATGATTAGAACTATAAGTTCCAACTTCCAACCTATTTAGGACACGAAGGGTTTCCAACACGTACAATTGCTGCCATTTAGCTGACGAACGATTTGAACATCAAAACACTACGATGTTTGACAAATTGAAGACGTGCATAACTGTTGGACCCCGAACCTTTTTCTTGGAAATTAGAATGTATTAGATGAAATTGATGAATTGTGGTGATTGATATGAAATATTGTAGTCCCTATTGTGTATGATTCGTGTAGTTATGGATATGAGTATTAAGTGTTTACCAGCAAAAAAGCTAAGCCCAAAAAGGGGCATTTAAGTGTTACATTCAGAGCATGGAATAAACCATTTGAACAATGGAAAGAATGAGTATTTTGTATATGCATTGTGTTAGGATGATAAATTGGATGAAGAGTATTGTGGTAGTGAGGGAATATGTAAAATTGAGATGGAAAGAATGGATTAGTTTTGATGACTTTGAGGTTTTAAGGAAATATGTATGTGTTATGAAGTTTAGAGTGA
>JANIPN010000217.1:19076248-19105066 GCA_027478595.1 Erythroxylum anguifugum | reverse complement strand
ATATGAAAATTTTAGTTTTCGAAATGTGCCTTCGGGCAATCCGATTTTTCAAGTGTGAAATGTGTTATGTGGGTTTGATTAGGTCTCATAAGTTGAGTCAAGTGCACTTGTCTTCCTTTTTATAGGCTTCGCCCGCTAGTGGCATTGGAGCTCCGATTTCGGACTTTCATAAGTTCACGGCTACACTGGACCGCTATGCGGGAAAGTGTAGTACGTTCTGTTCATGGCTGCACAGGACCGCTATGCAAAAATGTGCAGTACGTTCCGTTTTGGACCGACCCAAACCATTCTGATGTGTTTATGTGTTTTTTATTTTGTTTATAATGTGATGCATTCATGTTTCTGAATTGTTTGTAAATTCATTAATAAATTGACAAATTTTTTTGAAAAAGAATTATTTGATAAATTTCCTACTGTGAAATCTTTTATAAAATGGCAAAAGTTTTGCAAAATATTTTTGCTTATTTTTCGATTTATAAACATATTATCCACGAGCTATAAGCTCACCCCCTTTCATCCCCATCTTCAGGTTTCGAGCAGGAGATCGGATGAAAGAAAATCAAGACTTTTGTTCGATTTCACATGTCTTGTATTTTGTGTAATTTGGATTTTGATATTGGTATTGTATATGGCTTGGAATGAAATTAGTGATTTATAAGCATTTATTTCATGATGTATACGAATTGTGAACTTGTGCATTGAATTGAGATATTAATGTGACTTGGATATGATTGATTGTGGTAGAGTGTGATATAGATTCCGGACAGGAGGTCCGATGATATTGGATGTTTGAGAATTATTGAAGTGCTTTAATTATGTATGAGTTTGATTGTATTGGGATTCCGGATAGGAGGTCCGATGAATTTTGTTGATTGAGTTGGAAATATTGAAGTGTTTATTGTGTATGAATTATGGATATATAGATATGTGTGTTAAGCGTCTATTGGCAAAAAGAAAAGAATAATAAGTTTTTGATTAAATTGAAGAGTTTTGATTGATGTGGAAGAGTTAAGTGTATTGAGGGATGGATGATTTTTCCAATTGAAAAAGTGTATTGCTTTGAATAAAGAAGAGTTAAATGAAGAAGAAAAAAATTATACCGTTTTGGGATTAGTTTAGACCGAGGGATGGTCTTATGGTTTCCAACGCGGCACGTTTGTTTGTTTAAAGAAAAGTACACGTTTTCGGATGTCGGTCTTTGACTTAAGTTGTTTTGCGATCTTTCGATTCCGCTTTTGATTTTGCTTCCGCTTTATGACTTCTGATTCGATTTGTTATGTGTTTTGTTTCGTTTTGCTTTTGGCCCTTCATTTTCTCTTTGGGCTTTCGCTTTCCGTTTTTTCGGTTGGGGTACGGTTCTAAAATCGAGTCCCAACATTTATGGTATCAGAGCAAGAAGAGTTTTCAAGGAATCATGCATAAGCATGATGGTTTTCGGATTAAGTAGTTGGGTTCCGAAAACGGGATCCAACATGTAAGCCAAAATTAACACAAAAATTGAAGATTAATGAAACAACGTCGTTTAATCATATAATTAAAATGATATTGTTGTTTAAAAATGACCGCAATCAAATTACGCAGCCTCGATGACCTTACACTTTGATTTCATTTTTTCCTTTGTTTTTAGTTTGTTCTCTCGACACCCTTACCATTCGATTTTCAGATTACACATACTCGACGCCCTCACATTAAGGACATCAGGAGAATGAACTAAAAACAAAGAGCTATACTTATGTAGTATGTTGTAATGCGAGAGTAGTTTGGGATGTCAGAAAAACAAACAAAAAATAAAGGGCTGAAGGCTGAGGGAGAACAACAAATAATCTCTGACTAGAATTGAGAAAATTGAAAGTTTAATCATTTTATTGTCACTTTGTGAAGTTTGGGCTAAAATTGAAAAAAAAAATAAAAGTTTGGGCATTTATTGCTTCTTTTTAAAGTTCAGGCTATAATTGAAAATTTGACAAAAATATGGGCTTTTTTGCAATTAACCTTAAATAATATTGTATTTACTAATATAACTATAACTTATAAACAAATAACTTACATATTCATTTCGCAGGACAACAAATGATTTGGAGCCTTGATTGTGAGAAGTTTCCATTTTTCCTCTGTTAACCTTTACTTTCTCACAATTTTCCTAAATAAAAAAAAGAAACATTTATTAAATTGTGTAACAACATTAATGGAAGAAAATGTGGTGAGAAAGAAAACAAACCTTAACATTAGTAGAGGCCCAATAATCACACATATTACTGCAATTTTTTGAAGACATCCATTCAGGAACATGTCTCCTTACCTCCTCATCTGAAGGAAAAGATTTGTAATATTGATGTAGTTGATAACAACGATGTCATTTGTTTCAATAGTGAAGTCACACAGTTTGAAATTTCAAGGTTGTCAATATCGATGATATTGAACTTCATTTGTAAGCAAGTAAAAGTGAAATTAATCTTTAAATAAGTAAAACAATATCGCATGTAATTAAATCAATTTAAAATTTACCGAAACTTTATCCAAAGCATTTTCTAAAAAGTTGTCCTTCTTCAACTGCTTGATATGTTTAAGGCAAGACAATTCAATTCTGACGATTACCCCCAACTTATTAGACAATTTTGTTGATTGAATCTTGTCTACAGGGCGACCTTGCAAGATATCAATATTTACAGATAACTTGTTGTTCATTGCAACATTCATTCGTTGCAACTCACAACCTTTAGTTATACCTCTACCTCTTTTTTCTAACATTGATATTGAAACTTAACAACAATTGAATAATGATAAGAAAGTAAGCATTAAAATGTAAATATATATTTGAGCATAAGCATATTTGTATGTGTTAATGATTAACAAACTTACAGATCCCTCTTTACTAATTGAGGCAGATGGAGGTTGTTGCTGACTAGGTTCATTGGTGGATGAAGTCAATTGTTGTTGCTGGCTAGGATTTTATTGATCTGGTTGTTATGGGGGAGGAACAATCTCGATACTTGCCACCTTCTTCCCTTTGTTTCTACCAGGTGCCATTATATTGGATATATATAACTCAAATATCAACAATCCACAATAGCATAACTCAAACATAAATAATCTGCATTAACATAACTCAAACATCAATAATTCACACAAAAGTAAGTCAAGCATCAACATTCCGAATAAACATAACTCAAACATCAATAATTCGCATAAACATAACTCAAACATCAACATCCACATTAACTTAACTTAAACATCAATAATACGTATAAACATAAGTCAAGCATCAATAACAAGCATAAACATAACTCAAACATCAACAATCTACATTAACATAACTCAAACATCAACAATCTGTATAAATATAACTCAAACATCAACAATACATTTCAAACAATATAAACAACATTTTTATTAACTCAAACATCAACAATACATTTCAAACAATATAAACAACATTTTTATTACCTTCAGTTATCATGATCAAGTAAATAACTGATTTTTTTAAGAAGGAAAAAGGAATGAATTAATAAATAATTGAGCTTACATCCCTAAAAAGAGGTTTATGGGATTAACCCTCAACACAAAGAAAACATATTGGGTATACCTACAAAATTCTATTTTGTAAATAGTACATGAATTAAAGATTCAAAGAGAGGAGTAAAGAGGAACTACAATCAAGGTTCCATAGTAAAATAATTTTTCAAATCCCAATGATAACCTCATTGATAAGTGCTACATTTTTGCATTTGGATTAAAACCTTCTAGCATTCCTTTCTTTCCAACTTGTTTGCACACATATTCCCATAATCAATAAGTAGATCAATTTGTCAGTCTTTAGTTTCACCTATTCTCAAATGAACTTAGAAAATGAACACATGAAGAATAGATGAGCTCCAGTTTCCTCATGTGTAGAGCATAGAGAGCATCTTGTGCTTATGTCAAGGTAAGGAAGTTTTTCTATAGTATTAAGCTTATTCCTGATAATAAGCCATAGGAGAAATGATTCCCTAGGGGGAAGAACTTTGTGCCGAATGATTTTACCTTAGTTGACTTTTGGATTCCTTAATCTGAGCATATCCATAGTAATCTTATTTGATAGTTTGAAAGTTGGAAGATCCTTCCAATAAAATATATCCTATCTAGATGAATGTCGAGAATATTGTGGTTGCAGTAGACTAAAATGAGCAGGAAGCCACCAAAAGTTTCCATCAATGAATATAATAAGCTTAGTATATAGGGGGAAGAGAGAGATCACAAGGGGGACACTTTCTTATCATTGATTTTCTTATAAGTAATCGTTACTATGGCAGGGTTCAAGTTTGGAACTTGGTTGACTTCTATGTTGAACCTCTACATGTATCATTGTAATTCCCTTGCATTTGAACAACATTAAAGAAAGATAATGAATCTTTTGTTCTACACTTTTTATTTGCAAAGTGAGATCCAAAGTGCACTCTAAGTTGTGCAAATCTAAAGATTGACATGCATGGCATGTTTTGATACCAATCTCTCATATCTCCAATCATTTTTGACAGAAAAAGTTTTGCACTTTAGCATGTTTGGCGTCCCTTACAGGTCTATAATCTCCTTATCACATGCGATGTAATAAGTAGGACCCATCAGGCCATATATGCCTTTAATGATAATAACTTGAATTTCAATGGCAATAATTCCTCTGCAATTGTCGAAGTAAAATAACTATCATAAGTAACATTTGGATGGCCTTCTCATGACATGCTTAAAGGTTGGACATGTATATCACTACCTTTTGATAGTTGCTTTCTTGAATCTCCTATATGTTGATATGCTTACTGATGTCTAATGGTAGGGATACCTTTTCCAAACATTGACTCCATCAAAATCTCTACTAGAACCCTGATCTCTTGTTGGACGCTAAGAAGCCCTTAGAGGCTTTCTCGTGGCTATAAAATCTAAAAAAACATCGCTCTTTATTCATTTGCATTGCTGAAAAAAGGGTGAACATGACTTCTACTATGATGTTTTTCATAGACGATGTCAAGTGATAATCTCATGCGTGGTTTGTTAGGTTGACCTAATTAACATTAGGGTTATCTTCAGTTAATGACAATTGTGATCTTTGAGTTTGCAAAAAAGAATGCCAAAGTGTTTTTCAGTGGTAGAGCTTTGAAGCTCAAGTTAAGCTTTAGGTTTATATGAAAGTATTTTATATAGAGATTTGGAACCCTATACTTACAAGGTAATTTCCTTTTTATATTAGTGATGAGAGATATGAAATCTAGTGATGTTGACATGTGGAAAGATGACTACTTTGGGAGAGTTGATGTTCTAGACCAACACTTCTTAGGGATCCTAATCCAAAATCTTGATAAGGTTTCAAAAGTTATGGAATACTATGGTTTTATATAAATCTATATAATATGGTTTTTGTGTTCACAAAATCAAAATTCACTAACTTCCGAACTATGGATGGATAATGTCCATTAAAGAAGACAAAAATGCAAATTTGGAAATAAGGAAACTAAACATGAATTAAACCTACTTCCAATTGTTAATTTTAGGCTAAGATGAACTATATTAAGTAAACTGGAGTCATACTTAGGTCTTTTTACCATTCTTATATGGAAATATATAATCCATATCTATATTTAAGATTATATATAACTAATAATATTAGTTCAAATGACTCTAAAATATAGTATTACAATTCGACGAAAATATTTAAGAATGGTAATGTTTTCTGGAAAAAAAAGGTAGATTACTTATTTTTCTCTATTATGATAAAAGCACTATTTTTGAAATAAAGAATAGAAAACTTATTTAAGGATATATGAAAAACACTAATTTACTATTGTAAAAGAAAAGTTTAACTCTAGATTCAATTGGAAGTATGGTTACCCAAAACAAAAAATAATAGTTAGATCTATTAATATTGATAAAGTAAGCTCCCTTGAGTAGAGTGATAAGGATGAACGGAGCGAAAATGATGGTATTCAAATAGATAACGTCAAAGAGTTAGAATATGTTGGTCATGATAAACTACGCTCAACATGCTCTCGGATGAATAGGAATCGCTCTCACAAAGAAACATATGTCCTGACTTTAGGCCCATATGGAGTTATCATAACCAATAGGCCCGAAATTCCTCCCATCCACAAAGAAGGATTTGGCCAAGATTAGGGTTTCTGTCCCTTTTAGCTAGCTTCTAACTGTTATAAGACTAGCCGTGCGTGTTGCTTCTTATCAAGTCAAAGCAATATCAATAAATTCTTCTTTGCTTTGTGCTCAATCAATTCTTATTTTCTTCTTGGTATCAGAGACTTGTTAACGGGAGACACAATCTCTTTCTCTTATTAATCAAACATGTCTTCCTTCGACTTCAACTAAAACAATACCACATCAATCAATATCGCAAATTTCATCATAGTAAAGCTCTCACACGATACATATGTCATCTGGAGAGCCTAAGTCAAGAATGTGGCTTGATCCTACAAGGTTTGGGGCCATCTCATAGGAGAGATTACGCCATCGCCACAATTCAAACCAACAAAAACCAAACTCGCTGTTGATGTCAACAAGGAGTCTTCAGTCAATAGTGGCACCACACATGCCGACAACACCTACAAGGAATCGTCGGAATCCACCAACTAGCAACAAACCGACATAACCGTCCTCAGCCTGCTTATTGCGACTCTAGCTACAAAGGCACTTGGACTCGCGATTGGGCATGAAACGTTGCGTAAACTTTGGTTAACTCTTAAACAAGAGTTCACCAACACAAGAATTTGGACTCCAACAGCAACTCAATTACTTGCGAAAGGAGTCAAGCACATTTATCTCAGAACACCTTAGGAACTTCAAAAAAATTTGTGATGAACTTGCCACCATCAGCCAATCTCTTCTCGACAAGAATAAGGTTTACTCTTTACTTATAAGTCTAGGTCCCGACTATAAAGATTTTACCACCATGGCTCTTAAGCCACCGTTACCAACATATTTTGAATGCATATGATACTAGGAATACTATTCTTGAGAATTCTGTCAATACTAGTTGTGCATTTGCTGCACAACGAAACAATCGTCGCGATGACTCCGGATATCATACTCAGTTCACTTCCGAGGGGAGAGGATTTGGGCCTGTTTCTAATAACTCTATGATTGTAAACAATATTTCTCGGAATGACTTTACAGGTTATAATCAGGATTACCAGTGCCAAGCTGGTGGGAGCAATAATCAAGTGTAGGCTTTCAAGGATCGTCGTTATTTTATGAATGATCGACATGACTTTGCGAGTGATCAGCGTAATATGTCTGCTGATCGCCGTGAGCCTCACCCACCACCTCCTAGTATGAAAAGAATGACACCTTCTGAACAAAAACGAGATTTGTCAATGGTGCAACAAACAGGGTCACATTTCGACAATTTGTTGGTGGCTCAATAAACAGACTGCAAATCATGATCAAATTCCACAAGCTCTTGCATCTATGACACTCGACAATACCATTCCAGACATTGATTGGGTAGTTGACACCGGTGCGTTTAGCCACATGGCTAAAAAATTAGTTACTTTTGAAAAGCACAGAGCTTATCTTGGCAATGACTTTGTTTTGGTTGGTAATGGTTCAAACTTAAAAATTACGAGTGTTGGAAATCTCCCAGTTTCAAATGATAAGAATATTTTGCTTCTTAAAGATGTTCTTCTTGTATGTTAATTAACACACAATCTATTGTCTGTTAGTTAGCTTACAAACCAATATAATGTTAATTGTGAATTTACTTATCAGTTATTCTGTATGAAGGAACAAACAACATGGAAGGTGTTATTAGTCTGAAAGCATAAGGGTGATATGTATGTGTTGCCCAAGTCAGAAAGTGCACTTCTTGCATCTAAATCGTTAGTTCATCATGATCTTTGGCATCAAATTAGGTCTTGAATAATTAGGTCTTGAATTAGTCTGAACTTGAACCTAGGCCTAAGCCACAGACTGGTTCATTGAAAACAACTAAATTTTTCATGTGCCAAAAATTGACATCCTGCAAAGTAATATAGGATTAAAACTTTCGTCCAATTCAAAAATTTACCTACCTTCAAAGGGCAGGAATCAGTACAACAAAATTTTTAGCTAATATTTGTGAGCAAATATTGACATTAAGCTTAGGCCGAAGCTAATTAACTTGGTCAATAACCCCTCTGGACCGCAAATGAAGGCAACGATTTTCAAAATTCCATAGTTACGCGGAGTTTGAACAAATTTCACCGCATAACACGTCAATCCATTCTTTGATAAGCCCAAGAGAGGTCGTAAGCTGGGACTATGACCTGTTACACTTACCTGGAATCCTTCTCCAAGTCCACATAATTAATTCAACTGAGATTATAATTATCATATAGCGGTACGGAACTACATGCACAAGAAGTTTCAATACTTTCTCTTCCATTAACTTTGTAATTTAAGGAAAGCAATACTATAGACATTACAGTCAAGAAGTTCAATGTACTTGAAACATAATCGGAATTCAGAATTCTAAATTCAAACATCTTTTGGTAAATAATACATGCACGCAACTGCTAAATGCAAATCCAAGAGTACCCAACTAGAAGAAAACTGTACAACTGAGGTAATACATGACGCATATGTCAAAGCTTAGCCACCCCAATCCAGAGACATGGAATTTAGGAGGATTCAGAGAACTGCCAAAGTTCCTTCTCCATCAGTCACCAAGAAGACACAGCGGTTGACGCATGCTAAGCTCTGCTTTGAGTGCTGGAAATTGCTTCAAATCATGTGACTTGCCTAAAACTTCCTGCAAGAAGAAATGTAACGTCCAAGTGAAGAGTGTACGTAATTTGGAAATGTAGTTTCCATTATATCTGTATAAAGGTTTTAGTAGGTGAAATATTTAATTCTGAAACTATATCATGGTATTCCAAAAAAGATATAGAACAAGAGCAAATTATCTTGAATCTTTGAATATTATTACTAAGCTACAAACCTGTGAATTGACAGAAAACACCTGCCACTTAAATTGATTCGAACTCTTTAACCATAACATGTTAAGAAAAAAAGGCTCATTATCTTCAACAACAAAGCAAGATTAAGGGCTGCTGAGACCACACAATCAAGATGTTACCAGCTATCTAGACTTCTTGAGCAAAAGGTACATTTCTGATTCAGAATATTGTCAAATTAAACTATTTCTTCCAAGAATAAACTCAGGTTAAGGCCTTAAATATACCACCGTAAGAATGAAACTACAAGAATTTCCTTTGTGAGTTAATCATCAAACACTCAAAGCAGTCCCATTTGAGATGGTTTCAACTTCAAATTCCAATGGTTAAGAATGTGACCATTGTGTTAGACGCTATGTTATCACATTGCATGAGAAACCCCTCTCGCTAGAGACAGAGCTACTTGTTCAGCTTCAGAAGAGAGGTGATTAAAGGATTAGGGGGCAAGACACCCACAATACCCTATCAAACCTGCCTATCTTACTACTTCCCTTTACGCCAACATACTTTCAGATGATTCATGTCTGACCAAGAACTAAGAAATCTATACCTTAAGATTCAGGAATTCCAAATATGCTCCTCTAAATCAAAGCACTTATCAACCATCAAAACATTAAAACAAAAGATATCATTTTGAGAAAGTAAAATTCAGTGAATGAACAATTTGAGAACAAAAGGGGATGTCAAAGATAAAGATCCATAATTATATGGCTTGCAGATCTAGATTGTCAAGAACAAGGGTTTAAATAGGTCATAATTTACAATTTAAATGGTTCACTGAACATAAGCTCAGGCCATCATCTACCGCTAGTATTTCTCAAATGCTCTATTCAGTGGATTAAAGGGTTGTGTATTCAACTCTATAACTGATTAAAAAAGTGAAATTCTAAGTGAAACAGCAAAACCGGGTTTAACCTCACCCTCATTGCACACCTAGCTCAATCATTTTCACATTGGTAGACTTGTGGTGAATTACCATAGTAATCAGGCACAAACAAATATGGCCAATGGTCAACCAACTATGTGTGCATATTTCAGGAGCAAACAACCAGAAAAGGATACAAACAGGTACAAAAGAAAAGCCAATTACCTTGTTTATGCAATTCAGTAAGGATTTTTGTGCTACTATATTGAAATAAAGAAATAGAGATCTTGTGTCAGGAAGTATCACACATTTAAAACAATAAACCACAGATAAGACATAAATAACTTAAATAGAGTGGATAAGGAGATGATTCTCAGCGCAGAACTCACTAGTGCAGCAGTATGTGCGTCTTTCAAAATGTTTCCATCTATTTCCAGCCTCGCAACAGGAAATTCTGGAAGGTGGCCTGATTGCTTTTTTCCAAGCAAATCACCAGGTCCACGAATAAGAAGATCCATATTTGCCAAATAAAAACCATCTGATGATTTCTCCAGCACCTTTAAACGGTTAAGGCTACTAGAAGTAGATGCTATTAATATACATTTGGACTTCTTAGCTCCTCGACCCACTCGTCCTCTGAGTTGGTGTAACTGAGCTATTCCAAATCTCTCAGCATTCATAACAACCATCATTGATGCATCTGGAACATCAACACCAATCTCTATTACCTGTGTTGAAAGTAGTATTTGGGTTTCCCCAGATCTAAAACGTCTCAATGCTTCATGTTTTTCATCACTCTTCATTTTCCCATGCACTAACCCACAGTTGTAACCTCGAAATCTTTCAGACATGGCTTCAACATCTGCAGAAGCTGCACGAAGCTGAGGGAGTTGCTCGGATTGTTCAATAACTGGATACACTACATACACTCGTCCTCCTACACCTAATTCATCTAACATCATCTGACATATGTAATGTTCTCATTAGACAGCAAATTTGTCGGAGGTAAATGGGAGGAGAAAGGTAAAAAGACATTCAATTAACCATGCAAGACATAATAGTAGATTCTTAAGGGTTTATAAGATGGTAGAACTGAAAAAGATTTAACTCTTAAAACCATGCAAATAGAAAAATGATGGTATTGTCAATAATTAAACTACTAATCAAAGAGAATCAAGAATCTTTTACATCATTCATAACTTTGGAAAGAAACAGCCTTATTTAAATATTACTTCTCTTTCCCAATTTCTCTAATATCAGATGACAGGCTAGTGGCTCTAAAACAATTATTCTTGATTTTCTAATATAAATCACAAGTGATATATGTATGATATTCTTGATCCCAAAAGTAGTACCTACACCTATATTTCGGTAGACTTATTTTGGTAGATGCAACAATATACCTTAAACAGCTACAAAATATTACTTATACCTTGTATAAATTCTCGAAACCATCAGAATTTCCTTCAATAATATGGCTTTCAACAGGAATCCTGCCAGGTGGTAAGTCAGTTATCTGCCATGAAAGAAGTTGAAAATCACAATCTGAAAGCCGCAGAAGATTTATAACAAGAGTCCTAAAATTAAGATGGAAAGCACAAATTATAGAGCAATGACAAAATCTCTGCTGTTTAAAACGTGGCCTGATTTGGTGTTGGGACCCGGTAATCCATTCGGCTCAATCAGGTCACTCACCAAAGTATGATGGCAATTTGCTGTGAATCGTTAGTCAGACCAGTTTAAATGATCTACCAAGTAAATTAAAATTTTAAATGTTCTTTTCTTTTTTCTTATTTTGAATCTCAGACTAGCCCAACTTAGCAACGAGTTCATCCCCCTGCCATGGTCTCTTAGTTTGCATGGGCCAATATTTTGGACCAGTTCTAAAAACACAGAATAACTAAATATTTTCCAGGCAGCATATGCATTACAAATATACACACCATCAAGAAAAATATTAACATGCAAATATTTAATATGCCGCTGCATGCATACAAAAAGAATAGGGCTCCAATTCACCCAATATTATTTCCTGTTCCACCAATTTTCAGCTGACACACCAAGGACAGAGACAGCCTCATCCAAAAGTTTATTACATACCAATTTTCAGCTGACACACTCAGGACAGAGACAGACTAATCCAAAAGTCTACATAATGATTTGACTAAGCAAACAACTACAAAATGCACAAATAAACTTTGCATAACGTATTCTATACATCACATAACAAGCAACAGGATGTGCAACATTTACTTGTGTTAGAGAAATATCCCCATACAACGCCAGAGCAAGTGTCCGTGGGATGGGAGTAGCAGATAATGCAAGAACATGGGGAGCCATATAGCCATCATATTTTGTTGTTTCATCTGAATTAACTGCTACTGTTCTTGAAATTTGTGAGCTACAAAACAACTGCAGGAATAGGTAGATCAACATCTCATTTATAGTATTATCAATGGAATGACGAGACAGAGAACCATAAAGACAAAGCATGGGGGAAAAGATCAGGATATGCTATGAGAATGAGAAAAGCCAACCTTACTGTTAAATCTTCCTCTTTGGATCACGCCAAATCGATGCTGCTCATCTACTACAGCAATACGTAATGCAGAGAACTCTACCTTTTCAGATATTAAACTATGGGTTCCAATTACCATAGAGATGTGTCCACATTGGATATCCTGACAACAAGTAATGCTACTGGTAAGAATCTCATACATTATCCAAATAGAAAACAAGTCCCCAGATACATACCTCACGGATCATGCGTGACTGTTTTAATGGGGTTGAACCTGTTAATAATGCAATACGAGGCTTGGAACCATCTTCATCAACGTTGCCTAGCAAATCAAGCAAGTGTTCATAATGTTGGATCGCAAGCAACTCAGTAGGAACCATAAAAGCTGCCTGCATAAGGAGAGTATACTAAAAGTATGAACTGCATAACCACTCTATACAAATAAGAAGTAAAACAATTAAATAGAAGCAAGAGACATCGTGGAAATTCCAACTGAAAGTAGCAAAGGAATGAACTTCAGAACGGCAACTGCATCAAAGTATAAGTACATACTGAACAAATCCTACGGCTTCAATGGAGACAGGTTAACAATATCATTTCTCAAACCTGATAACCAGAGCCAACAACCTCCATACATGCCAAAAATGCTACAATAGTTTTGCCACATCCGACATCACCCTGGAGAGAACAATCAAATGATTAGCTACCGAGTCCATAGCTATTACAACTCTCGACCACGTATACAAAGTTCAAGTTTATTTGGAATTTCAAGTGATTTATGTAACACGTCCTTGCATAGTTGGATGGCAGTTATGTGGCAGATTGGTCTTTTATATGTACCAAGTAAGACAGCATCATCAAAAGCTTCAATCTTTTGTGCAATATACTATTGATTTACAGATGTGCTGACCTGACACAACTGAAGCCAAAGCTTTTTATTAACATAAACCCCCATTTTCTGCAAGTGAGTAAGGGCCCAATCAGCATGTCTATAAATACTACACAATCCTTTGCTAATAGTCTGATTCTGTGTATGCACTTGATCTAATTTTCATACTGAATTGTAGTAGCACATCATAGGATTGCATTGATGTCAACTGTAGCTAACTCTAAGTAACCTATTTGTCAATACCAAACTTGTGTTGTCTATAACCTCGCACAAGACACAAGCACCAAAGGGATGTCCAGCTAAGCTGATTAAAAACTAAGTCCCAAGCCTTTACAACTATGGGTGCAAAGAATTGAGGTTTTCACTGATGCATACCTCTGCATATAACCAACAATTGGGTAGCAGAAGATGTAAAATATGAAAAGCAACAAGAACACAGTTTTACAGATTTAAGATTATTGGTATTAAAGTACAACATAGTCACTCAAGAAGAAGAGAGAGTGATGTAACAAAAAGAGCTAAATTAGTTGTAAATGGATGTAAAGCTGACATCCATGACATAAAGAGCAAAGACTAATCAACACTTTAACTAATTCATTCTAGGCCACATGCTTAAAGGCTCCTTAGAGTTGCTCGGTAAATCTGAGCTTGAACCAATAGAAAGGTATGACTGTATCTACCCCAAAGTAGATGTGCACTGGACTGTAACTTTGAAACCCCCTTGAAATGGAGATTAGAATGGAAGATATTGAGATAAGGTGATGCCCCACATTAAAAATTAAGAATCTTAGACCATTATTACCAATTGTTATGTCTTTTAATCCCACAGACAACATCACTGAGTTTTGGAGCCAAACTCAGCCTGGGATGTTAATTATTGCATTCATTCTGACATAGCAACCTAATTCAGTAAAATGAAAGGAGATCCTATACACAGAAAAAGTCAAGTGCTTCATAGACTTCTGGTTGAATCATCAATTTGGTCAAAATTGAAACTTCAGTGTCATAAACAAGAAAGGAACTGAGACACCTATATTTTAATTCACCTTAAGATAGAAACAAGGGCCAGCAATTTTCTTGCACCTTAGCTTTGAACTATTGTCAATGATGAAGACATCACACAACCAAAAAGAGACATCAATAGTATTTGAAACACAGAAGTACATTTAACCTTATGTGATGTGCAAGTTTATTATGATCCAGATGGATCGTACAAGCAAAGAAACTGTTGACAGTTGTATATTCCTGGTCTTGCAGGTTTAACTTCGGTGTCTTCCTAGTTTACTGGGTATTTGTTTTATGGGGCCTAATTCATAGATATTATTCCTGTATATTCTATTTTCCTAATTTAGAATGTATATATAGGGACTGCTATAAATTAAAAATATATATGAGTTACTTTTATCTTCCATCTTTGTCTCTAGCACAGAGGAAAAATGGTCGTCTCCTTGAAAAACACAAGCCCTATTGTGTCAAAAGAAAATGTATAAGGCGTTTTAGGGGGAAGTAGTTCTTATAGCTACTCACCTCATAAATAGATTGCCTTCCAGAGTCTTGGGTGTTAAAAGTCTTATGAACATCTTCCAACATTTTATCTGAATCTAAACGCTACGAACAATCCTGTTCCTAGAATTTTCGAGTGTGTCATGTGTTCAGATTCATAATAGGGGTAAATTTGATCCTGGAGCTTTGGAATGTGTCTTTGTGGGCTATTCTTCGACTCAAAAAGGGTATAAATGTTACCCGACTGAAAACAATTTTCTCGTATTTCAACAATCCTAATCATTAGGGGGAGAATTAAATTAGGGAAGACAAGTGAAGTTTTTTGCTTGATCCGATACAAATTCTACAGCACCAACTATAGCTTCTTATTCATCCTGTCCAAACCATATGCCAAAACAATCATCTGACTCTATGTCTAAACAATCCTTATCTAAGCCTATGTTTAAAGCACCAAGTAAACCACAAAAACAACCTAATTCTGCCCTTGGAGATGTGAGATTTGGCAAATGTAAGGTGATCACAAGAAAGAGAATTGTTCCTGAACCTACACAGGTCCAAGGGTCTAACTCAGATTCTTCATTGAGGTAATAATTTCTAATCCTACATTACAAAATGAAATTGAAGTGATATGGATGAGAAAGACCTTCCTATTGCCATCAGAAAAGGAACCAAAGGGTGTACAAACGATAATTATACCTTTTTGCACATTCCTTATCGTTTAAAAATTTTTCATCTCACAGAATCTGCCTTGTGAGCCTGAATACCATTACCATCCCTACTACCTTATTTGAGGCTTTATTTAGTCAAAAATGAAAACAAACTCCAAACGTGGAGATGGAGGCATTGAATAAAAACAAACTTAGGAATTAGTGAAGTTACTTGTAAGAAAGAAACCAGTGGGTTGTAAGTGGGTATATACAATAAAAATAAGACAGAAGGGTCAACTGAGAGATGCAAGGTGTGATTGGTAGCAAAACACTATACTCAGACTTATGAGATTAATTGTTTAGATACTTTTTCTCCTGTAGCAAAGATGGATACAATTATGAGTATTATTACTATTAGCAACTAATTATGGATGGGAATTGCAACAGTTAAAGAATGCATTCCTACATGGAGAACTAAAAGAAGAGATTTACATAAAAATTCCACCATGTTATGGGAAGAATTTGGCTACTCATACTATGTATATGTTGAAGAAGGCATTGTACACCTCGAACATGGTTGGAAAGATTTCCAAGAGTTATGTTGACTATGAGATTAAAAAAAAAATCAAGGAAATCATACAGTATTACACTCTCCTTCAAAGAGAATTACCGCTCTTCAATGTATGTTAATGACATTACCATGTTCCATGCTAGTCAGATTAGTCAACATTTATATGTTTCAATACAACAACAAGATGTTATTTGTAATAAGTAGTTTTGTTGGTTGGTTAATAGTGATGAAGGACGATGTCAAAGAGAAACAATTGTTGAGTCAACGATTAGCTAAGGAGTTAGAGATTAAAGTGTTGGGAAGGTTGAAGTATTCCTTTGGAATTGAAGTTGCACATTCTAGGCAAGTTTTATCTCGCAACAAAAGTATGTTACAAATCTTTTCAAGAAAATAGGCAAGACAACATATAAACCCAAAAATACTCCTACTGATCTGAATCTAAAGCTTGGAAAAGCAAAGGAGTATGCTGCAATAGATAAAGAAATGTATCAACGCCTAGTATGAATACTAATTGATCTATCTCACACACGACTAGATATAACATATGCAACAAGTATAATTAGTCAATTTATGCATAGTCCAAAGGATGTTCATCTGCAAGCAGCTCAAGGAATACTTCAATATCTTAAAGGAACACCGGGGAAGGGTGAGATTTGGTTCTTGAGGCATGCATTAATGCTAATTATGATGGATCTTTAGGATAATGCACTTTTCTTAGTGGGAACCTTGTGTCTTGGAGAAGCAAAAAACAACGTGTAAAGGCTTGGTTGAGTGTAGAGGATGAGTTTCAGACAATGACTCAAGGTATATATTGAAACAAGAGGATTTTAGAAAGGGGACAAAACTTCACTTATTCCTTTGATTCAAGGGAATTTATACAAGAGCATTTCCTAATTTAATGCTACTAACTATGAAATTTAAAATAGGATAAACTTATCTTATCTTTTAGAAGATAAACTTATCTCCTAGAAGATAATCTCCCAAGCTAATAGACCTATCTAAAAATAAAGTTAAACAATTATCCAACACCCCCCTTGAAGTTGAGGAATAGATATTTATCATTCCCAACTTGTTTAGAATTGTCTCGAATCTAGGCTTAGGCATGATCTTTATGAAAATGTTTGCTTCTTGTGCTTGAGTAGGAACATAGCATAATTCAATGCCTCCTATTTCACGTTTGAGGAAGCTTCGGTCAATTCTAACATGTTTCGTTCAATCATGTTGAACTGGATTCTTCACTATGCTAATGGTTGATTTGCTATCGCTGAAGATTTTGGTGGGAGCAGAAGGGGTGATCTATAGATCTTGCATTAACCTCTCTAACCAAATAACTTCGCAAATTCCTTGTGCAATTGCCCTAAACTCTGCTTCTGCACTGTTTCTTATCACTACGGACTGCTTCATGTGACAAGGTTCCCCCACAGCTTAGTACAATAGCTAGAAGTTGATCTACTATCTTCTATACAACCAGCCCAATCTACATCTGTAAAACCTTCTATGCTCCTTTTCTCATTTTTTCGAAACATTAATCCTCTGCCTGGACTACCTTTGAGATACCTCAAAATATGGTTGACTGCCTCTAAATGTCTTTGAGTAGGAGAGTGCATAAATTGACTGACAATACTCACAGAGTAAGCAATATCAAGTCTGGTTAATGACAAATAGATAAGTTTTCCTACCAACCTTTGGTATCTTCCTTTGTCAATAGGAGGATCTTCTTCATCTTTCTTAATTTCCAGTTTCTTTCTAGTGGAGTTTCCATGGGTTTGCAACCCATTTTTCCTGTTTCCTCCAATAAATCAAGACTGTATTTTCGTTGAGAATAAAAAATACCTTCTTTACTTCTAGCAATCTCCATTCCAAAAAAGTGTCTCAAGGTTCCGAGTATCTTTTACTTTAAATTCCAACCTCAATTTGTTTTTAAGATCATTGATTTCACTAGTATCATCACTTGTGATTATAATATCATCCACATACACAATCAAGATGGACTTCTTTCCATTTGTTCCACATTTCACAAACAAGGTGTGATCAGCTTGTTCCTATTTGTATCCAAATCTACAAAGAGTGTCACTGAACCACTTAAACCATGCTCGTGGAGACTATTCGAGGCCATATAAAGATTTTTTTAGTTTGCAGACTCTACCCCTTTCTTCTTTAGATTCAAAACCTGATGGGATCCTCATATATATTTCCTCATCTAATGTACCATTTAAGAAGGCATTTTTAATGTCAAGCTGATGGAGTTTCCAATCTAAATTTGCAGCCAATGATAGAAGAACTCTAATTGTGTTCAACTTTGCAACTGCAACAAATGTCTCCTCATAATCTATTCCACAGGTTTGTGTAAAACCTTGAGCTACTAACCTAGCCTTACACCTTTCGATCTCTCTATCTTCCCTATACTTCACAGTGAAGACCCATTTGCTACCAACCACCTTTTCTCCCTTGGGTAGATCTACAATATCCCATGACTCATTTTCAAGTAAGGCCTTCATTTCCTCAAGTACAGCTTCCTTCCACTTAGGCTATTGGAATGCATCGTGCACATTTCTTGAAATTCTTACACTGTCAAGCTTAGTAGTGAAAACTTTAAACTTTGAAGATAACTTTGAGTAAGTCAAATAATTTGAAATAGGATAGATGGTACATGATCTTACCCCCTTTCATAATGCAACTGGCATATCCAAGTCACTTGCTACAGTTTCTTTAGGAGCCGATTCCTGGTCCAATGATTGGCCTTGTTGAGGAGGTTTAGGCCTTCAAGAATACATCAAGATTGGCTGGTCGGGAACTAGTTCTCCCACTGGATCAGACTGGACAATTTTGGGTTCAATTGTGGGTGTTTGTGAGTTTTGTGGGAAGATCTGGACAGAATTTTGTGAGATAGGGAATGATATGCTTGGGTCCCAATAAGTCTCTTCATGGAATGTCTCCCTCTGAAGCGAGGTATTGGAGAAGAACGATTGACTTTCAAAAAAGGTGACATCATATGAAACAAACAATTTGTTCATAAATGGTGTGAAACACTTATAACCTTTTTGAGTGGGAGAGTGCCCAACAAACACACACTTAATAGCTCGTGGGTCAAGTTTGCTTCTATTGGGTTGATTGTTATGTACAAAAACAGTACATCCAAAGACTTTAGGAGGAAGAGAATTAACAATCTTTATGTGAGGAAATTGATCTAGAAGAACACTTAAAGGGGTTCGAAATTGAAGAGTTTTAGAAGGGGGACGATTTATCAAGTATGATGCAGTTAGAATAGCTTCTCCCCAATAGGAATTTGGAACAGAATTGGTAAACATCATAGATCAGGCTACCTCTAATAAATGATGATTCTTTCTTTATGCTATCCCATTTTGTTGTGGGGTATAAGCACAAGAACTTTGGTGGATTATCGCATTTTCACTGAGATATTGAATAAAATCATGTAAGAAATATTCTTTCCCATTGTCGGTACATACTACCTAAATAGAGGTTTGGAATACATTTTGAATGAGCTTGTGAAACTATTTAAAGCCATGATAGGCTTCAGTTCATTAGGTATACCCAACATACCCTTCTATGATCATCAATGAAACTGATAAACCAACGAGTACCAATTAAACTTTTAACTCTAACAGGACCCCAGATATCATTATGAATTAATTAGAACGGTTTTGAGGGTCTGTATGAGTGTATGGGATGATTATTTTTGCTTTGCTTTGCATTGCAAGGACACGTTGCCCACAATATAAAGAAATATGATCTTTATTGATGAAAATTTGTGGATATAAAATTTTCAAATATGGGAAATTTGGATGACAAAGGCGTTGATGCCATAACATAATATCATAATTTGACATAACTGAAAGGGAAAACTTATTTGGTGTTTTAAGTTTAGTAGGAGTACTCTTTCCTGAGTAGTAGTAAAGTCCATCTTTCTCCTCAGCACTGCCAATCATCTTCTCCGAAAACCGGTCATGAAATTCACAATGAAAAGGAAAAAAAACGTCACAATACAGTCCATGTCCTTAGTTAATTGACTGACAGATAACAGATTATAGGTTAACTTAGGCATATATGGAATAGTATTTAACGTCAAATTTGACAAACAAACCCTCCCTTGACCAATAGCTGGTGACACCTTTCCATCTATGACCCAGACATTAACTTTCTGTTCACGCGTCTCATATTTCTCAAAAACATTCAAAGACCCAGTTATGTGGTCTGATGCACCCGTGTCCACAATCCAGAAATCGTGACCTAGAGGCTTTGATAATAATGATTGACACAAGTTACCTTTATGCACTAGTGATGCAGTAGGATTCTGTTGGTCATGTGAATCTGATTCAATTGTGATCTTTGTCTGATTCAAGAGTTGGTGAAGCAGTTCAATCTGCTAGGAAGACAAATTTAGCCCAGAGGATTTGCTAATATAAAATTCTGCTACATGTGCCGCTCCACGTTTCTGCTGACCCCCTTGGTTTTTAGGCTTCCAATCTGGTGGTTTCCCATGTAAGTGCCAGCATGTCTCACGGGTATGGTAGGGCTTATCACAGTGGTCACAACACTGCTTGTTCTTGGTTTGTTGCTCTCGGGGTTGTTGAGTAGACCCTTTCGAGAGTTTGCAACTAAAGTTGAACCTTGAGAGATTTGTTCAAAAGTGGGAGAGGTAAGCATGACCTCTCTTCTACTCTCTTCCCTACAAACCTTAGCAAACGTTTTTCGGATTAAGGGTAATGGCTTTAACCCAATTAGTCGTCCTCGTACTTCATCAAGTTCAACATTAAGTCCCTACAAGAAATCAAAAACTCTCGCTTGTTCCAACCATTTTCCATATTTCTTGGCATCAACATGACTCACAATTTATTGCATGAAACATATCCATCTCCTGCCATAATTCAGTGAGTAAGTTATAATACTCAGTAACAGACATGTCGGGTAAGAAAATTCTAAAATTCGGGTAATTCGGGCCGGCCCGGGTGTTACCCGAATTATTTTCGGGCCGGGACGAGTAAGGGAAAAAAAAGTCGAGCCGGCCCGATTATCTGAATTAGGTTAAAAAAAATTGTGAAATAGGATAATTAGGGTAATTCGGGTAAATCGGGCCGGGATAATTCGGGTAAATCGGGCCAAGTACATAGGTAATTCGGGTAAATCGGGTCGGGTAAGTTCGGGTTCGGGTCGGGTAAGGCAAAAAAAATTTCGGGTAATTCAGGCCGGGCCTGAACAGTGAAAATTCGGCCCGAATTACCCGAATGCTCACCCCTATTGGTGAGTACTTTTGATTTTGGATCTGAATTCAAAGCATTGAGATGTGTTCTCCAAATCAGAATATATTTCTTGCACAGCCTCCCAAATTTCTCTTGCAGTTTTGTAGAATAGATAGGTTCTTCCTATTTTTGGCTCCATTGAATTGATAAGCTAAGCCATAACAATAGAATTCTCAACATCGCAAGCACCATAAGTGACTATTGTTTCCTGCAGTTGAGGAATTGCCCCGATTAGATATCCAGCTTTGCCTCTTTCTTTGATTACTAGCATGGCTGATTGAGACCATTCTTGGAAATTCATTCCATTCAATTTATGTTGCGTGATTTGCAACGAAAGATTATCAATAGAAGGAGATGAGGATTAGGCTGAAGGGGTTACGGAACTAGGTGTTTGGGAGGAGGTTTGGGTGGTGGAAGACTCGTCAAGGGTTGGTTGAACTCCAGCCATGATGTGGCTGGAAAAGATTTTAGGCTACCAGAACCGGTAACTCTCATACCATGAAACAAGAGGATTTTAGAAAGGGGACAAAACTTCACTTTATTCCTTTGATTTAAGGAAATTTATACAAGAGTATTTCCTAATTTAATGCTACTAACTATCAGATTTAAAATAGGATAAACTTATCTTATCTTTTAGAAGATAAACTTATCTCTTAGAAGATAATCTCCTAAGCTAACAGACTTATCTAAAAATAAAGATAAATAATTATCCAACATATACGAACTACTCTGGTTGAAGATTATTCGTGAACAATTGAAGATTAAGTGGGATGGCCCTACTCCGACAATAAATCTACAATTAGCATAGCTCACAACCAAGTTCAACATGATCGAACGAAGTATATTGAAATCAATAGGCACTTCATCAAGGAAAAGTTTTGAGAGTGGATTAATTTGTACACCTTATGGGTCTACTTATGGTCAATTGACTGATATTCTCACAAAAGGTTTGAGTAGCTCAGATTTTTAGACAAGTATATCCAAGCTGGGAATGGAGAATACGTATTTATCAACTTGAGGGAAAGCATGACAAAATCATGCTATCGATTGGTTGATTGTATTTTATTGAGTTTCCTATTATGTTAAAATATCTCATAATCATGGGATTACAGAATATCTCAGAAATTATGAGATTAGATATTGTATTATAATATCCCATAAATCATGAGATTAGAATCATTAGTTTCTATTTATAGGTATTAGAATTTTGTATATAAGCTAAGCTTACTGTAAACATTTGATATACGCAAACTCCAATTCAAATTCTAAGATATTTATCTCCCAAAGGAAATATGTTCTAGATCTTCTTGAAGAAACTAGCAAGCTAGGTTGCAAACCAGCAGATTCTCCTATAAAGCTAATCATAAATTACGAGGCGCAGTTGTAAATTTGTTCACATTGATAGATATCAATGACTAGTTGGTCAGTTGATTTATCTCTCTCACACTAGACCAAATATAGTATACGTTGTAAGTGTAATGAGTCAGTATATACATGACCCTTAAGAATCACATTTACATGTAATTTGTATTTTAAGGTACTTAAAGCCTGCACAAGGAAAAGGTCTCTAAATATGGTCACCTAGAAATAGAAGGCTTCATAGATGTGGATTGGGTAAGATGTCCTAATGATAGAAGGTCTACCTCTGGATATTGCACATTTATAGGTGGTCATTTAGTTACTAAAACAAACTGTTGTAGCAAGATCAAGTGCAAAAGCTACATATAGAGCTATGGCCCATGGTGTGTGTGTGCTGTTATGGCTTCAAAAATTAATGTAAGAATTACAGTTCTTGGATAAAAAGATTTTCTTGTTATATTGTGAGAAAAAGGCTGCTATTAGCATTGCTCACAATTCAGTTCAACATGAGGACAAAACATATTTAAATTGATCAACATTTCATCAATGAAAAGATAAGCTATGGGACTCTGAACATTTCCCTTGTAACTTTAGAAAATCAGTTAGCTGATATTTTTAGTAAGAGACTTGGCATTAAGACGTTTCATGTCTTAGTTTGCAAGATAGGCGTGCGAGTTATCTAGCACCTTCTTAAGGAGAAGTGTTGACAACTGTATACTCCTAATTTTGTTGTACTCCTAGTTTAGTGGGAATTTCTCTTTTAGGGGCTAATTTATAGATATTAATCCAGAATATTCTATTTTCCTATTCATGTATATAGGGACTACTATAAATTACAACTATATCTGAGATTTATTTTTCTCTTCTGTCTTTGTCTTTATTATTTCCATAGAAACAATACATGTTTGTGTCTTTAATCTCTTTCTATTAGCAAAAATTTAGTGTATATGTCCTACTATGTCACAACTAAATTAGTTCCTATTTAAAAGATCCATAATTTGGAATAGACTAAGTTCCTTCTTACGAATAAAGCCAAAGAATCAATCTTAAGCATTGTTCACATAAATCCTCACCTCTATCCTTTTTTCTAGCCTTACATTATGTTTTCCAACATGACAAAATTCAAGTAGGTATAACGAACAAAAAATGCCTGAAATCTCTACAAAATGTAATATGCTTGACCAACAAAACCATAATATGTAAACAAATACAATCTGCCCTTCATTTACTTTAAGCCCCACGACGATGCCATAGACGAGTGCTTGAACTCAGTTAAGCCCTTGGTAAGGCATATATCTCTCTTTAGTTTATTTATTTAATAATACCTCAATTATTTACCCAAACAAATGTTTTCCGGAAAATCTCATCCTAAGCACCTGCCACCAATTATCATCCAATTCTGGTACAAGTGTTCAAAGCGTACACCAATGTAGCGAAGGTAGGCTCATATTTGGTCAAGTAGATGTGATGTAGGGTTCTACCAGGAAGAGGAAGAACTTAAACAATTAGGAACACTTACAAAGACTCACCGAAAATAAAGAATCAGATATTAGAGTAAAATCAAAACCTGCAAGAGTCGATTCATAGAAGCTGGCTGCTTAAGATCCCATATAATTTCAGAAATAGCAGTTTGTTGACTAGATGTTAGTGCATAAGGAAGGGCCTTCAGAAACTTTTTGGTCAAATTAGACCAATTCTCAATATAAACTGCACTCAATTCAGGTTTTCTACACTTGTTCAACAATCCTTCTTTCTCCCTTTGTGTAGAAAGACCTTCAAGCAATTGAAACAAGCGTCCCAACTACAGAGACAATAAAGCAAAGTCAAGTGGTGACCAAAAAGGAGATAGCATTATTAACTATACAATTAGCAACTCAGAAATTCAACCAGGACATTAAGAAGCAACAAGTACAAGCCAACTGAAAATTCTTCAGACAGCCACAAACTTTTGTGTGGATAGGGCAAAGAGAAAACAATACTTACAAAGACCTGTTTAAGCAACAATTTCCTGAATGACGTTCACCAGTTTGATAAAAGAATTAAATTTAGTGATAATAGCACGTATGCCCTATAGTTTCTACAAATCGAAAATTTTATATACAAATATAATGACAACCCTAGGTTCAATCAAGATTACTTTAAGTTGGCAGTATTAAGAACATTATTTTTAATGAATATCAGTTAGAAATTAATAATTTTGTAGTCAACAGAAATTAATGGAATTCAACAATGCTAAAAGAGCTACAATATTATATGAAACCAACAAACTATTAAAGGTTTTGCAATAGATAACCAGTATGTTTGTTATTGACCCTTAAACTAAATCATGACAGCACTCCCTTCTAAAATGGTAAGTTCTATTGACAGTGATTAATCATAAACCACCACTAAGCCTCGTCAGATAACAGATCCTAAGGAGAAATAAAAGTAACATAGATAAAGATAAAAGATAAAAGTCAATCCACACAATCCTAACTGAAGAACAAGAGATAGAGAATTCTATTTCCGAAGCAACCACAGAAGACAGCATAATAAAGTTGATAGCTAGCTGCAAAAAAACTTTTAGCACATGTAAATTTATCTACACAAACAATCCACAGTAATAGGAATATTTTGAAATTCAAATATAATCACAATTAGCAAGAACTACAAGTAATAGCATCAACTGTAAGTAAAGCTAAGCAACTTTGTAAATATAACTATTATGTTGTCTATATAAATGTTGCTGTGTTAGGCAATTTTCTAGAAGGGATTATTTGAAAATTGAACTTTGCAGATTCCAGGAGTATCTTGTTTCTTTTGTTTCTCTTGCATTGGGTAAAAATGGATAGTGGAAAAAAGCATTGACACTCACCTGCTCTAGGACCTAGGTGTTCTTCAAAATTATGATGATGCGAAAATCCCCAATTAATTGTATGCAAATTTTGTTTAAAAATCCTTCCACATAAAATAGATTAGTTCATTAGTATTTTACAATGTGATTTAAGAAAGACAATACGAAACCAATTAAAAAACTTCTGCTTACTAGAAATGAGGAATTTAAGGTCTTGCTAATTGAAATATGCCAAAAAGTGTAAATTAGACCCTAATGATTTTATCAAAATACAAGTTGAGCCGTCGAAGTACGTAAAATGAAACGTTTACAAAACGTTCAAAATAAACCGTAAGTCGATGAAAAATTGGACGGAGTTAAGTGGCCATCTATTATGTGCCACATCACCACATCATTTCATATTTTTAATCTAATACATGGACCCACGTATCAAATTTAAGTTAAATACTTTAAATTTTAATTTTAAATTCTTAATAAAAATTAATTTAATTACAATTAGACCTAATCAACTAATTAACTAAATTATGATCTGATTAGCTTAAGTTCCCCAAAAATTAACAAAATATTTGAAGAACCCTAATTCCGATTATCTTTCAAGTACTAAATTTAATGTCTTCTCCTTCAGGCACTAAATTTAGTTAGGTTTAATTACTAAAAAATTAGTTACGTTTAATTACTAAAAAAATCTTTAATTCTACTAAAATTTGTAATTATAGCTTGAATTTTAAAAAGTAACAATAAAATAATCGAACTTTCAATTTTTTGCAAAAATAGCAAGTTGTTAGACGTTCCATTAATGGAACTAATGTGTATGGCCCACGTGGATGACAAGTGGAATTATTCCAAGGTAGCTGTATATTAATTCAGAAAAAAAAATTGGAGGAGTTCCTGCGGTGTGATTATGATCAAATCCCCAATAGCTTAAAACAAATATCCAAGGTAGTTGTATTTGATGAGTGCTCTGAGTCGTTGTGCAAGATTATGGTTAAGGTTATGAGAGAGTACAAATTGCAATTTGTGATGGATAAGAGATTGGAAAATGGTTCCCCATATTCGGGCTTTGTTCATAAAGTGATCCAGAGAATGTTGTCTGATGTTGGAACTAGGTTTGTTTATGTTGTTGGTGGTAGTTTTGTTAAGAACTTGGGTTTAGGGTTTTATGTCAGTTATGGTTCAAGTTTGTCGGTTCACCGAATTTGTCTCAATGGGTCAAGATGGTTTCTAATGATCGATGTAATGAGCTTGTAGATGATTGCATACAAAAGTTTACAAACACTGCGATTACAATTTATCTTGATAAGACAATGGGGATGAACCCTTATGATGATTTTTTCTCTAGCTTGACCCATCCTGAACATTAGGTTTTCTTTTTGTTTTCCTTTAAAATTTATTATTTTAATATTCACTAAATAAATTTCTTACATAGACAATTAATTCCACTTGTCATCCACGTGGATGATATAACAATTGATGTGATTGGTGTTGTGTGTCGATAGCTAATAGGCAAGAGCTATGAAGATGGGCAATCTGGTGAGAAAGGAAGTGGAAGACTCTGATTTGAACAGAACCACCAAGAACGGTCACCAAACACTGATATCCTCCGCTGAAGAGGACTTTACTCTCGCTCAATTGTCTCTCTCCCCTGCTGCTACTAGCCCTCACCCTAAGCTCAGGCTCACCTTTTCTTCCTTAGCTAAGTAGAAGACTGTAATGGCTGAGAAAACCGAAGTGAAGCATCTAAGATCAAAAGACGGCCTTTTGATTCCAAAATGAAACATGTATTATCAAGTCATGCAGGGAAGTGTATATGCTGTAGGGAAAATAAACCTCAAAATGCGGTAAACAACACTCCTGTGCCTACGATTAGAGTAGAGGAGGTTCAATCAAATCTAGAACTTGGATTCCCTAACTTTTTGAAGGCTTTGGTCAGATCCCATGTTGCTAGTTGTTCCTGGATGGGCCTTCCTGGACCATTCTGCAAAGCACACTTACCGCATGTGGATACTACCGTCACTTTGGAAGATGAATTCGGTAGGGAATTCAGGATGAAATACATAGCATATAAGACTGGATTGCCTTTTGGTTGGAGGCAATTCTCGACAGCACATCAATTGCTCGAGGGAGATGTGTTGGCCTTTCAACTAATTAAACCCCGCAAATTTAAGGTTTACATCATAAGGGCAAATGACTTAGCTGAAGTTGATGGAGCCTTGGTTCTACTAAATTTGGATGCTCAGACCAAACAAAATGACACAGAGATGGCTGCCATGGCTAGTAAAAGTGAGAGGAAACGTCCGTTGTCTCTACCATTAGCTGTTGTGCAAAAGCTAAATAAGAAATCTTGCCAACAAAAGTCATCACTTGTTAGTACTCGACAACCAACCAAGCAATCTGAAAATGATAGCGAGGAAGTGGGTTCAAAAGTTCTAGAAGGTTTCAAATTATCTTTTCCCCGCTGTTCAATTTGATGGTGTTAAAAGCTTTGAGAATTTCAGCATTTTGGTGGATGGTCTGGTTTTGGATTTTGGACTATCAGAAGATATTCAGAAAAAATACTACAAGTTATGTTGCAATCAGAGTGCATTTCTTCATGACAATCTTATCAAGGGCATTAACTTTAAGTTGATTGCTAGAATTATTTCTGAAACTGTTAAGATTGCTGCAATCTTACCACCCCACCAGATGAGTTTTCTATATAGGACAAGACTCTAAAAGGCTGTGAGCATTTTGGCATGAATGTTGGATTTTTACATGTTAGACTGAGTCTGCTTGTGAAGCTTGCCTATGACTCAGAAGGTCCCACAAAAACAAGGACGTACGTAGAAGCTAGAAATGAACGGGGACATATAGAAGATGAAATAAGAAATATTGAAGCAAAGCTTGTGCAATTGAAGACCAACTATGCAACGTTTGGTGCTGACATTGAAAATCTCAAGTCGAAGGCTAAAATGCTATGAGCTCAAATTCCAGGAGGAGGTTCTTGCTCCAGGAAAGTAAGAAGGCGAAGCAAGTCAATGCAGAAAAGAATTGCAGTCATTGCTCGATAGTCTGGTTGTTAGCAACAATGTAAACAACATAATAGCATATGCCTTGACATTTTAGGATTTAATAGGGAGATGATATTGTGAGAATCCAAAACTTAATATGAATACTAATGGTGTAACATTTTTGTACTCCATATTTAGAAGATTGTGTAGATTTACAAAAAAAAGCTATAAAGTAAACAACAGGCTATATTTATAACAAATTAAAACTTTGAGCAAATAATTGATATAATTTGTAGTTTTTGCTAGTATTGCAAAAATTGAGTAAAGTTTCAAATTAAAAATATAATTTACCCTTTATTCTTTTATATTCAAACTCCAATAAATATAAAGTTTGATTCCTTGGCTTACTAGGAAGTGGT
>JANIPN010000217.1:19008022-19019115 GCA_027478595.1 Erythroxylum anguifugum | reverse complement strand
AATTATTGTTATAAATTTTCTACTTAATATTTTTAATATTATTAATTTTATTATACCAAATTAATTATCTTATTATTTATTATTATTATTATTATTATTATTATTATAAACTTTGTACTTTTATTATTTTTATTATTATTATTAATCGAGATAGAAAATAGGAATATGTTGTTTTTCTGTCGAAGGAAACATATTGTCAAAATTAAGAGAAAAGATATTTTTTAGTTTGTGTAGAACTGTTGTGGTCTTTTTATCTTCAGAAACAAAAAATCACAACAGAGTAAACCAAACGTGTTTTACTTACCTTTTTTTTACAAAAACGACAATAAAAATGGAAGAAAAAACGGAAACAAACAACCTCTTAATTTCTTTTTCTCTCTCGCTCTTTTTTTTTGCGACGACTTTCTCCCACTCTTTTCTTTAGTAGAATTCTTTCTCTGTCCCTCTCTTTCCTCTAACACAGCTTTTTTCTCTTCTTTTTTATTTGTTCTTGACTATGTCCTATTTGTATATGCCTGTTTAAGTCCCTGACTTTGTAGAATGTGGTGAAAATACTGGGATTCACATCGTGCTCTGAAATCTGGTAAAGGGGTAATAGCCATTCTTGTAAACCCGAAATACATTTGGAGATAGCCTAACTTGAGTCGTGTGATACTGAAGAAAAGATGCATGAGTTTTTAGCGAGGGTCATTTTCCAGGCCCGAGACAGTCTAGTTTGTGACTTCTCTTGTACTTCATGGGCCAACCTATAATGCCAAATTTTTATTTTGCTGCTATTCTGATCTCGATTCCATTTACTGTATTTTTCTTGTCGATATATTCTCACTGACTGATGTTTCTGGCCACATTGCAAAAGAAATATGGGAGTGTTCATGTATAGATATAAAAAAGAATATAAAAAGAATTGTCTATATGAGCGCAATTATTGAAATTATGACGATTTTAAATATCTTTTTATATATTGTTAAATGTCAAAAATCTAATTCATATTTTGCCTAAAATGCAATTTCAACCTTGTTATAATTTTAAAGTTATTTAATTCAACCTCTTGTCACGAAATTGAGTGGATAGAAAATAGAGATCCCAAACAAGGATGATTCAATTGGAACAAATGTTACGTTAAGCAACTCGCTTGTCGGCAAAGACCCCTGTGTCCAAAACCCAATTCTCAATCATAGCCTGAGAATTCACCGACTGGTCGGCGGCCACAAGATGCCCAGCTCCTAACACAACCGCATGGCTCAAGCTCCCCCATTTTTGCACGTAACCAGCAAGCTCACACTCTACCTTCCATATCTTCCTCTCCGCCGTTAAAAACCTCTCTATATCGTCCCATTTCATCGTCTTAACCCATGCCTCCACAGAAAGAGCGCTGTCTCTAAGATCAAAAAGTCCCTGGTACAACAACACTTTGCTCTCCTCCACCAACAACTCCACCATGTACTTGACGCTCTTCATTACGTCCCCATGCAACGCCGCCTGCACCACGTCGCTGCAGTCGTCGAAGACCGTGGATTCGTTGGCTCCTAATCCCTTCTTCACATCATTTGATTGTAGAAGGTTTGTTACCAAGTATGTTTTGTAAGGTTCCTTTTTTGTGTAGTCGAACAAAGTTGCCAGCCCTGTGAAGTTGCTTAGCATATCAAATACCTCGTTTCTTGTGTCTGTTGCCTCAGTCCATTTACCCATTTCGATCAACCTCACTGCCTTTCTTTGGACTTCCTCCAATCTACCCTTTTGTCTCTCGTTGATTAAGCCGGAATAGTAAGCGTTGGCTGCATGTGTTTGGACCTGTGTCACTGGGTCTGTTATCCCGTTACCTATAGCAACGCCTTTTAGGTTCACTTGTTCTGATACTGGAAAGTTCTTGTTCTTGTTTAGAATGTGATACCCAATTGCAGGAACGTACTTTCCTGCATAGCTTTCACCGGTGATGTAAAGTGGGCGATTCTTGAAAACTGGGTCCAGTTCAAGAAACCCTTTAATTGCCGCGAAAAGATGGCTAGCAACAGAGTGTTGATCTCTAGGTATATCGTCAGGTTTTGAGGCAATACTGAACCCGACTCCTACTGGATTATCCAGGAAAACTAGTCCGAAAATTCGGTTCCAAGCACCTGGGTTGCGTTGGAGATCAGGAAGTTGATGTGTGTTTGGTCTCTGAGGGTCAACAACACGGTAAGGGCCGAGTTCAAGGAAGTTTCCAATCATGGAAGAACAGCCAGGACCACCCTGAAGCCATATGAGAAGTGGGGTCTCTGGGAGAGGTGAAGTTGAGTTCTGTGCTTCATAGAAAGTGTAGAACATGGCTGAGTTGCTTGTGGGATCAACCGGAAGGTAACCAGATTTCGTGGGTAGAGCTTCTATAGGAAGCGCGGACTGAACTAAGGAAGTTTGGTGGTGGAGGCAACAGAGAAAGAGGAGAAGGGTGAGTTGGAAGAAAGAGGAGGAGACTGTAGTTGTTGATTCCATGAGTGGTTGGATGGTTATTTTGACGGAAGTGATAAGAAAGTTTTGTGTATAAACAGGAGCAGCTTTGACTCGTATGGATTTATGTGGTTACAAGCAAATTCGAAATCGCTGGGCTGTTGAAACTTGAAAGTAACAATGTCCAGTTGGCTGTAATGAAATTTCTTTGCCTTTGGCCGGTGTTTCTTAAATGATGTGACCTAACATTACATCGTCCGGACCCAAAAGCTCCATTCCTATTCTTTTTTGACGGACAATTAAAAACGCGTTGACATTTCTTTGCCTTTCACTATCTATTGTTTCCGGTGCAATGGATATTCTCTGAAAGCCAAATGTACAATTTCTTTTATAAACAGCATAACATTCACTAAAACGTTAATTTCAGTATTTGAGAAGAGGCTAAACCAATTGAGGTCGTGGGTTTAAACTTTCTATACGTATGTAGTTGTTTAAAATTTAAGCTTAAAGTTTTATCTCCCACAAGAAACTTACCCAGCTCGAAGTAGGATTAGTCTAAATGTAGATGACTTAAAGATGTCTTCCTATAGTTAAAACTTTCTTAAAATACCTCACAAGTAAAAAAAAAAAAGAGATATAACTTGTACAATGAAACGATAAATATTATTACAATAAAATAAATTTGTCTTTTCAAACTTGCTACACTATTTTATAGTTTCATGGGGAAAAAATTCTTAAAAAGGCAATTAAATCCCCTTTTTTGGTTATTATTCTCAACAATACAAATGTATCAAGTTACCAAGCCCACTCTTAAGTGAATTTACTATCGGTATATCCTGCACATCAAATTGATGTCAATTTTATTATGCACGTATAATTGATCACAAAAAAGACTCTTCACTAATATCATGAATAACACATTGGATTTAGTAATAGATTTAGTTTTAGTATGATACGATTATTAGTTAATTGAATATTAGTTTAAATAATTTTTAAAGTTATAAATAATCTTTATTTTAATTTTATATTAACCTTTACTGAAAAATAATAATAATATAACTTTGAGATAATAACTATTTCTTTATTCTTATTAATATTATTTTTCAAATATTTTACATATAGATAATAACTATAGTTAATATAAGACAAAATTCATTTAATATCACAATAAAACTCAAAGGTCTTTCATTAATATCAAAATATGAATTCTTACAAAGCTTTAGTGGGCATTTCTAGCCCTAATACATTAAAGTCTCGGAAATTCAAATCACAAAGAAGCTACATGAACAATAAAGTTTGCTCCAAAAATGTAATTAAAGTTTTGTTTAAAAAAATAGCTTCAAAGTCAAAAAGCAGACGGGAGTGATGTCTTGACCTCTGTTCGGCCACTCATTTTCTACCAAGTTATTCATCATAAATTTCATAGTACCCTTAAACATACAAGTTTACTCAAGAATCTCATAATCATCAAAAACCAAATTCAATTATTCACTCTTCATCAACTTACTACATTCACTATTCAAGAATTTTCCTTTTCTTTGTACATGAATAAATCACTACCAATTCCTCATTTAATATCATTTCATAATTCTAACTTCTAAGAAAAGTTCGGGGTCCAACAAAATCTTTGACTTGAATCAATTGATTATTTCTTTTATTAACCATCTGATCATAGTTCTACTTTGCTAGGCTTGAAGTTTAGCTTGGAGTAGTTGCGGTAGCTATATATGGTAAACGGTTGATCTTAGTGAAGGTAACACTAAGTTTCTTGATTCTTCTTATTGAGGCTAAGTTTCTTTTTGCTTAGTCCTGACTTAATCCTGACTTTAACTACAGATCATAGGATTTGGACTCCAATCCTTAGCCTTCGGTTGCCTCATAAGGTAAATCCTCTCTTTTTGTAGTTTTGTACTTAACTGCCTTAAGATTGATTGTTAATCTGCATCTACTTAGGTTGCATGCATTCATCTTCTGTGTAACATCTGCTTCTTTGTTGATTGTCTAATTGAGTAGGTTAACTTATTTGCTTCTATTCTTCCTTTTGTTTTGAATTCCCATTGCAGTAGCTCTCTCATGTTAGAAGAGAGGCTTGGGAATCCCAAAACCTTTCTCAATTTCTGTAAATCATGTAACACTCCCCATCAACAAATAAGATAGGCTTAAAGTCTCCAAGAAGCCACCAACCTTCTGCTACATGTCTTTTCCATCTAGATAATTAGTTACTCTCGTATGCTTGCAACTGTGAGCTCAGTAAGAGAAGATAGACATCAAGCTTTCCTTACAAATATTTTGTTATTTCTCTCTTTCCATATCTCTTGGATACAAGATGCAATTGCCTCCATATAGTATTCCTTATCATGTTTAGAGGTAGGCATCTGCAATATCTCTTGTAAGATGACACTTAGACTGCTTTAGGTGCGTCTGCGTCTAAGTGTACATAAAGATGAAATATACTGCCACATTTCTTTAAAGTATGCACAATTGAAAATTAAATTATTCCTATCATCTTCCTCCAAATTACATAATACATATTGTTTATAAGAGGATAGAAACTTCAATCTAATCAGGGTGTTGAGTCTATTCAACATGACTAACCAAAGCAAAAAGCTAGCATTTGACTTGAAAGCATTCCAAATTAGCTTGCATCACTCTATTCTTGTGTCTTCCCCATACATTGGTTCTTTTTCTTTCCTATTGGTTAATTCTAAAACAGAAAAACCATTCCACAGATAAGCATCTTCTCCATCAATGTGCCTATATTGTGGAAATGACAAAATTCTCATCTCATCTAAGGAAAGAGACCAGTTTCCATTTACAATTAGCTCATTTAACTAAGTTTTCTTTGTGGACCTAACCAGAAGATCTCTTACCATCTAGTTATATATTAGTGCCCCTTGACTAACCCAGTTGTCATACTATAGTGAAATCCTATCCCCTACCCTTATTCTGCATGTAACCCATTATTGAATCTCTTCCCTCAACTTAAGAATTTGGTTGAGAAACCAAAAGTAAGTTTCTTTTGGATTAGTTTCCCACAAACTACCACCCTTTAATATATAGTCGTGTTACCATTTGATCCACAAGGACTCTTTTACACATAAAATTCTCTAGATTCTTAGCATTAGACATCCATTGCTTCTCTTAATTGTCTCCAATCTCAAACTGCCAACTTTTTTTAATAAACATATTTGCTTCTAGCTCACTTTAGCTATTCCTTTCTCACCTTATCCTTTTCTCCATAGGAATTGCTTCATCATTCTTTCCATAGTTTTAACCAGTCCCTTAGATAAAAATATGTGGGAGCACTAGTAAGTTTGCATTAAAATTATAACAGACTTCAAGAGTTAAAGCTTGCCTCCATAGGAGAGAGCTCTATTTGTCTAAAACCCAATCATTTTTTAATCTTTTCAATCAGTGGTTGAAATTCTTTATATCTTAATCTTCTTGAAGAGATAAGAATTCCCAAGTATAGGAGAGAAGGATCTTGTTTATTCATTCCAGTGACTTGTGACAAAATAGATGTATTGCACTTTTTGACAAAATTAAGAAGCTTTTATGGAAGTTAATACTCAATCCAGATGTCTCCTTAAAACTTTGTAGAGTACTCATCAGCAAAGAAACTGAATGAAAATCAGCCTTGCTTAGTAGGATAAGATCATCTGCAAAACATAAACTTGTTAGAGAAAGCAGCTTACACTTGAAGTGGTACTGGAAATTAGGGACTGTAGAGATTTTGTGTTTTAACAACAAGGTGAGAACATCCATGCAAATTAGAAAGAGGCAAGGGGAAAGAGAATACACTTGCCTTAGTCCTTTTATGCCTTTAAACGTCTTTGTTGGACTTCCATTAATTAGAATCCCAAAAGAAACAATGGTAATGCATTCCTGAATCCATTTGATAAACATCTGGGGAAATTTCATAACCTCTATAGTCTGTAACATAAATCTCCAGTTGATACTATCGAAAGTTTTTTGAAAATCCTCTTTAATAGCACAATTATATGGAGTATTTCCTCTTGTAGACCCTTGTAAGAGCTCTTGAAAAATTAGAATATTATCACCAATATTCCTATTACTCAAGAATGCGCCCTGGTTCTCATAAATGATGAAATGCAATATAAATTTCAACCTATTTGCTAGGACCTTCACATTGATCTTATAGAAAACATTAGTGCAAGAAATAGGTTTGAAATCACCCCAAGTTATAGGGTTATGAATCTTAGGAATTAAACATAAGAAGGATCTATTTAACTCCTTGAGTAACACTCCCTTTTTGAAGAGCTCATGCATAACTTCTTTAATGAATTTCCTTGTTTTTCCTATGTTTTTTAGTAGAAAATCTCATTCAAACCATCTAAGCCTGGAACCTTTTTTCCATTCATTTTAAAAACTATTTCCTTTATTTCTTGATCAGTGATAGGTCTTGTTAAATTTTTGGCTTCATCTTTAGGAATCTTAACATAGACAAATTGCATAATCCTTTCTATTAGCTCTGACTTTCCCTTCTGTTCCTAGAAGATTATGAAAAAATCCCATAGCACCCTTAGAAATCTTAGCTTGTCCATATATTATCTCCCCTGATTAAGTTCTTATGGAGGTGATTTCGTTAATATTTCTTTTTGCTGACACTGTATTGAAAAAAAACTTTGTGCATCTATCTCCATCCGTGATCCAGTTGATCTTGAGTCACTACTACAATAAGGAGCAATGATTATCCACTACTTACAAATAGTTTTTAATAGCTTACTTCTCCTCCTTTACTAGATTCTCGTCACTTTGATCCTGACTCACAACTACAATAAGGAGCAATGATTATTTCCTAAGCTAATATCAAAGCTATTAATCATAGCTAATTCTCTGGCTACACCTGCGTCTTTTTCTTCTCCTTCCTCTCAATCTTCTACTTCTATATCTATAACTTCTCCAACACTTCAAAATCCCTTTTTTCCAACAACTAATACATAACTCAATCAAACCTTTGTATCAAACTTAACTCTTAAGAATTAAATTCCTTAGAAATTACAATTTTCTATACTATCGAATTTCTATTATCTTCAGGGAATGCTTAATACAATCGAAGCTATACCACCAAAAGAGCATGTTAGCCCTTTAACTAATCATCCTGAAATTAATCCATCATATATTTCTTAGTTTAACAAAGATCAACTCTTGTTTCATTTAACTGAAGAGATATATCCTCATTTAATTAATTGTTGGGCAACATTAGTATCTGCCTACTTCTTAAAGCACAAAAAAGATAATTGTTCAACAATAACCTAAAGTAGTGTCGTTTAATGATCTATATAGTCAGTTGGTTGCTTATGAAATACTTCTTAAAGCACATTAAATATAATTGTTCACTATCAATATAGCACAAAAGGCAAATTTCGTAATTCCAACTGATCATCCTATATGTCACAACAAAATGGAATTTATGGACGAGATCATGGTAAATTAGTACTAAAGGACGATATGGATAAGGAATTTATTCCTATCAAAGTCAACAATAATCCTCTATTACGTGACAAATCTTTGGCTATACAAATCATTCTATTCTTAATTGTTGACGCAGGTTTAATGTTAATTTTATTCCACAACATAGTCATTTAAATGGAAGAAGCTATGATAATCCATGACCTCAGGGAAATCTTGCTCTCCTTCCAACACCATTTGATAAGAAGTACTTCAATTCCACGATAGGTCAACCTTGGCATCCTGAAACAGGAGTAATTCGTCATATTACAACAATATGGCATCTTTAAATATTGCCAATGAGTATAAGGTTAAGGAAAAATTAACTGTTGGTAATGGTACAGGGTTACATATTTCTCATGTTAGTTTCACTTCCATTTTTTCTCCTTCAAAAGAATTTTCCTTGAACAATATTTTCCATGTTCTTAATGTTACTAAGTCATTATTATTTGTGCAAAAATTTTATTGTGATAATAATTGCTTCTTTAAAATTTCATCCTAACCATTTTCTTGAGAAATATTACCGAGGATATAATGCTACAAGGAACAAATTAGTTATGGCTTTACAACAAACTAAGTGCTAGTCTATAACAACAAACTAATTTGAATGTTGCAGATTTTTTAGTTAAATTAGATGATTGGCATGATCATCTTGGACATCCAAATTATCTATTCCTTAGATTTATTGGGTTTGCCATTTATCTTCTACTACGTCCCTATAATAAAAATAAGTTTTCTTTTCATTTAAAGCAATGTATTTTCATGGGTTACTTTACTATTAATCATGGTTATCATTGTCTTAATAAGGACTGAAGAAAACTTTATTATGCTAGATATGTATAATTTAATGAGAAGGTTTTTCCTTTTTAATAAATTATGAGATTTCAACCAAATCATCCTATCCAATCCAATGATAAGACTTCTTTTTTACTACAAATTATTTCTCCACTACACAACTAACTGTTCCTACAATATCTTCAAGTAATTTTAATCTTTTTACAAATCCTATCTCACCAATCTCTAACAATCTTATACCAACCTCATATCCTCCTTCTTATCCTACTTCTAATGCTCAAACACATCCCATATGTAACCACTCTATGCAACTTCATCCCCTATATTATATAGATGTGCTGCCTTACATCTTTTACAAAAATCCAATCCATTTGCTTTCATTACTAATGAACCTTCCTCTTTTACCAATATAAATAAGATATAAAACTTGCGTGAAGCTATGGAACTTGAAATCTAGGTACTGTAGAGAAATAATATATGGGACCTTATCCCACGTCCATCTAGAAATATTGTTGGCAATCATTGGGTTTGTAAAATTAAAAGAAAAGCATATGCTACCATTGAAAGATTGAAATCTAGGTTAGTAGCCAATGGGTACATAAAAGAACATGGTCTAGGCTTTAATGAGACATTTAGTCCTATTGTTATAATAATGTTAGTTTTATCTGTTTCTATTTCTAGAGGATGGTCGTTATGTCAACTTAATGTTATTAATGCATTTCTTTTTACATGTCCATTTAAAGAAAATACCATATATGGGCCAACCTCAAGGATTTATTGATAGCATTCATCTGGATTATGTCTGCAAATTGAACAGATCTTTATATAGACTCAAGTAAGCATCAAGTCTATGGATCCAATAATTGAGAAATTACTTGATTAGTATTAGTTTTGTTGGTTCTCATACAGATTTTCTTTGTATTCATACATAATTTCACTTATTTTTTTATTGGTCTATGTTGATCATAGAGTGGTTACCAGAAGTAACACAACTATGGTTAACTTAATTATTGTTTTGCTCTTTAAAGAATTCTCTTTATGTGATTTAGGGCAACTAAACTATTTTCTTATAATATAAGTGATACCACACTCTACTGGTATTTTCTGATCTCAAAAATCCTATATCTCAAACATTTTAACAAAGGTTGTGATGACTAATTGAAAGTGGTGTTCCATTCTCATGACAAGTAGATCTGAACTTACAAAGGAAAAAAGAACTCCGTTGTTGAATACGGAAACTACTTGAATTAGACAATTTTGTAGTAGTCTTTAATATGTCACTTTAACAAGGCTAAGCATATCCTTTATGGTTAATAAACTTTGCGAATTCATGCATAAACTTAAAAAGATTTTGCACTATTTAAAAGGTAACATTTTTCAAAATCTCTTTATCACTAACTGTTATATGGATAAGTTAGTTACCTTTAGTGATGTTGAATGGGCTGATTGTCCTGATGATCGCAAATTAATGGGTGTCTATTTTATTTTTCTTATCAAAAATTTACTTTCTTAGAATTCAAGAAAACAATAGACAGTTGTAATATTTTCTATAGAGTCTGAGTTCAATGATGTAACAAATGTTTATATTTAACTTAAATAATTGACACAATTGTTATATGATTTAGGAGTTCACTTTTATTGTTTGCCTTATATTTAGTATGACAATGTTAAAGTTGTTTTGTTATTAATAAATATTATGTTTCATGTAAAGACTGGTTATATCAAAATTGAGTTTCATTTTGTTTTCAATCTTATTGTCAATAAGGACCTTACAGTTGGTATCATTTCTTCTTTAGAATAGCTAGTTAATACGCTAAGGGGCCGTTTGGTTCCACTTCTGTTTTTCTGTTGTTGTTTTTAGTTTCTGTTTCTTGTTTTTGGTTTCTGTTTTTTTCTTAAAAAAAAGAAAACCTGTTTGGTTAAGATATGTAATAAAAAAATTGAAAACTGAAACCTGTTTGGTTGTAAGATTTCTAAAAAACAAGTGAAATCAAAAACATGTTTGTTTTTATTATCATGTTTCTATTTTTTATAATTATACTATTATTTATAATAATTATAATATATTATATTATATTTTTAAATTAATTAATTAACATTATAGTTAAAATTAAATATACGTAAATAAAATATTATTAAAAAATTACATATTAATGGTAGTGACATGCAACCCAGTTCAACTGTCCCCATGTGCGACTGCTATATCAACCAACACTCCACCATCACAGCTGTGCTGCAGTAGGATCAAGGAACAGAGGCACCATACCTCAGGTAGCAGTTGACACTTGACAGGCTGTTATCCAGCTGTATTCCAACAATAGCACTCCTCTTCAGTTCTCGCTGCTATCTATCTACCCTCCCCCTCCCTACACTCACACACATATACATAAATAAAGATAATT
>JANIPN010000217.1:18995415-19007922 GCA_027478595.1 Erythroxylum anguifugum | reverse complement strand
CTTGAAGATCAACACTGTTCCACACCTAGCCATGTCCTCTCTTTGAAATTCCAATCCCCCTATCCCTCTCGTTTGACCATGGATCCTTGCCCTTTCGTTCGTCTGACGGTGGGCAATTTAGCCCTCAAGATCCCGGTTGCTTCTAAACTCGTTCGCTCCGCCGTTCATCCTTCTTCGTCCCCATGTTTCTGCAAAATCAAACTCAAGAATTTTCCTCTCCAAATCGCCCCCATCCCCTACATTACTCTGGACAACAACAATCAGTTCCCCTCCGACGGAACATTGGCCGCCACTTTCCACCTCTCCAAGTCCGACTTAGACCGCTTTGTTTCCAAGTCCATCTTCGCTGTAAAACAACAGCTGAAGATGTAAGTCGGCGAAAAAAATCTGTTTCCGAAGAAATGAAAACATGTAAAATATTAGGAAAACGTCTTTTTTTGGTTTTCTTAATATGGTTGTTGTTTTTTATTTTTTAAAACACGGCAACGCAACTATAAGAATCAAACATGTTTTAACCTAAAGTTTTATTTTTAATAAAAACCACAACTGAAAACAGAAAAAAATGAAAACAAACAGGCCCTAAGTTGTTGCCTTAACTTTAGTTTCATCATTTTGTCAGCAAGCTTTGGCTACAGTCCCTTTGACCAACATCTTGTGGGGTTGTGTTAAAGGAAAAATATTAATCCATCTTTAGTTATTGATAGCTTTTAGTTAGTTATTTATTTTGTGATTATCAGTTGGTTATTAGTTTGTTAGTTAAAATGTTATTTGCTTTATTTGTATGTATGTATATATGTTTGTATATATATACTTAAATTAGTAATACAGAGTCATATATAATCATTCCTTTATATTCCTAGTCTTTTTAAAGTATACTTTTGATATTACACTTGACAATTTGTTGTGCGAGCACTAAAAGTGTTAATGACAGTAACAATTATATAAAGCAAAAACTAGAGAATTTACTAAGATAGCTAAGGCTAGATATTTATTGTTTAACTTCCCTCTCACAGGACCTTCACGGATATATGCAAACAAGCTAACCTTAGAAATCAGACAACGTGTTCCACATGTCCATTTCTAATGAGACCAATACACCATGAAACAACGTTATTGCTCTTCAATAGGCTAAGGGTGCCATATTTAGGTTTAATAGTACTTTTTGCTTTAGTATAGCATTTTTAATCAAAATTTAGTTGTTTTCATTAAAAAAAGAAGAATCCTAACATTTTTGTGTTGATTATAGAGCCCTTAGCTAGTGTATTAGAAAATATAAGCTTTAAATTTCATTAACGGAAGAGTTATTCAAAAAATTGCATGTCACCAACTACTTTCCAAAATTAGATCTTTGAGCTACATACCATCAGATATGGTGTATAACGGTGTCATTCACAAGATAATGTTTAAAATATACAAAGCGTTTAAAACATACGATGAACATTAAGAATTCCTAGTAAGACTCTTTGGTTATACGAATGATTCAATAACATATCAAAGCCTTATGAATTTTATCTTTAAACCTTATTTACGATTTTTAGGTCTATTTTATATATTGATGTATAGTAAAACATTCAATTAACATATGAAACATATATTGGTGTATAGTAAAACCTTCGTATATATGAGTAATGTATTATCAATTTAATATCTCCATCTGTTGGATATGATTGGATATGAGGCGCTCCTTAGGTTGGTGATGCATATTAAACATCGATAACACTATTGACAATCTATCGTTTTCTTGTTCAAACCAACCATTAAAGTTTATTATATTTGTTAGACTAGAAAATTATGATGTTATTTTAACAAAATTAGTTATCTAAATTGATTGGCTTTAATTATGATATCAAATATAAAATAAGGCACTTGTAGCTCAATTCTTGATTCTCTATTGAGAATGGCAATTATTAAGTTCTTCATCTTAACACTTTCTCGTATGCATAGAAATTTATTAGAAGATGTTAAGGATAGCTAAGATGGTGATAACAACAATAACAACAATTCAATACAAGTCCCACTGAATACGGGGTCTAGGGACGTTCAAATTATGCAGTCTTTCACTAGTAGAGAGCATATTTTCTATAGACTCATAGTGTGTGTGTGTGTGCGTGTGTATCTATATATATAATTTTAATAAAAGATACATATTAGAATAAGAAAGTAATAAAAAGTAAAAATAAACATAAGATTAGACATTACAAAAACTACGTGAAAATAAAATATAAACAATGAGTAATACAATAAATACATAATAAGGTAAAGAATAAAAAGGATAAAATAAGTAAACAAATACATAAACGAAAAAGAAGAAAAGTAAATAAATAAAACAAGCACATCATTACAAGAAATATTTAGGGTTAGTACAAAATTGCTTATACTAAATACTAAGTGGGAAGAATTACACATTAAAAGATTAGGATAAAAATAAGACATAAGTCTCGAAGGAAAATGTTTAAAAGAACTATGAAAATGATAATCACCTCTTTACGCTAGATTTTTTTACATATAACTTAGCATAGAAAAGTTTTCTATTGAGGGTCACGTATTTGGTAAGTTCCACCATAGCCATATCAGTCTTGCTCACCTTTCCTCAATTCTTCTTAGGCCTTCCTTTTTTCCTCTTGCAGTCCCTAATTATAATTCTCTCGTATCTTCTTACTAAAACGTCAAGATGTCTCCTTTTAACATGTTCAAACTACGTAAGTCTTGTTGTAACATTCCAATACCTACGTTAAGGTTAGAACAATATATATATTAGAGCTTATTGAGAAATTAGAAAATGCATTTCAAGCTCATCCATTATATGATATGCACATACACTTGAATATTGAATTTTTGCACATGAAAATAATTGTACATATATTCATTGACAATTTTCGGGTATAATTGTTTATAAATGTGATTATATTGAGAATTGTGGTTTTTATATGTTGAAAACTGATTTGGAGAGTGTACTTATTGATTTAGAATTTTTGGTGAATTTTAGAATTTTTTTGAAATTTTGGGTAATTTTTGGACTAGAAAAAATACCGAGTGACAAGACAATTGATAAATAGTAGTAAAATTTACTGTCGATTGGCAATGGAAATTTTTGATAAATGACTTTGGGATTTATTGACAAGTTTCAATTAAAATAAGGAGACAACTGGATTAGAAATTGGAGACAAATAGACTAGTTATTAATAAGGGTCCAAATGGGACCATAGGGAGGTGACAAGTGTCACTACCACTCACCACTCTTCTCTCTCACGTTGTTCCTCTTTGCAAGGCACTCTAATGTCTTTCATTTTACTCTTTTCTTCTCTTCTACGTGACTTTCTCTATTGTCTTCAAGCTTCTTCATCTTCTTCATTTCATTTTGGTTGACAACCTCCACCAAAATTGAAAGCTCCCTCATCTTTCACTTGCTACTGCCACCATGTCACCTTCTTCATTTCCATAAGAAAACCCAAACCTTCCAACCTTCAGGATGATGATCGTAAGTTGTGTGTGAAGCTAGGGTTGAGTGAGATTTTGAAGATTTTGAAGCTAAATTAAGTAAGTAGCTTGTTAATCTTCACGGGTATTGTTAAATGAAACTAGAATGATGAGAAATGTAAGATTGATGACTTAATTATGTGAGTTTGTATGTGTGTGTCGTGGATGATGAAAAGCCTATGTAAATATCTTTTTTTTTGTATATGTATGATGAGTAATAATTAACATATTGTTATAGATATGTTTTGAGGTAGAATGATCTTTATAAAGGGGTTAAAATGAGTGCAGAAAAGTCAATGATGAATGGGTAAATGTATATGCTCTGTTTTTTGGTTAATGATCAAATATATATATCATGAATTGTTTATGAATGATATTGAGTTGAAATGGAGTTGAGAATGAAGAGTAAATAAAGTAGAAAGGGTGATTTTTGTATAAGAAGTGTTAGGTGTAAGATGTGGGATGATGTAAAGTCTGGAAAAATTGAAAGATGAGTCCTGTTTGCTACTTTCTGTGAAAGTTCGCCTTGGCCAACTCCAGGCTTCGCCATGGCCAACTTGTAGGATTTTTACAAGAATTTTCTCTCGGTAAAGTTTGTCGTGGCCAACTTGCAGGATTTTTTACGAGGATTTCCTATCGGGAAAAGTTCGCCGCGGCTAACTTTCCTGCACAACTTAAACAGGCTTCAGTATTTTGACAATATCTTGTTTTGTAGTTATCCAAATGGAATAATTTTTTATTTGGAGTCAACTAGAGACATAGGGATACAAATTTTCTAAAGAAATCAAATTTTAATTCAGTCTCTTAGAATTTCAACTTCTGGATGAAAGTTGAGTACAGGGCACTGTTCCAGTATAAGAACAGTCCGAAAATGTTTGGGGTATAACTTTCAGATTAGTGAACCTAATTGAATGATATTAGTGTCATTAGAAACTTAAGAGATAGGAGAACAATTTTCTAGAAGAAAGTATTGCCAAATTACTTCATTTTCATTGTCTAAATGATCAAGAATAGTAGACCCGAAAGTCAATTTTTAGAAAAATCTGAAATGATTCATTGGGTAATCAAATTAGATTCAAAGTGTTTATGTGAGGTATAAACCCTATGTACACATGATACTTAAGTGAGTTTTGATATTGGATTGATTTTGTGATGAGAATAATGAAGAAATACCCAGGATTGTCATGAACATGCATTGTGTATATTTCATATACATACATGTGCATTAACAAACATTTATAATAGTGCAAAAGTGTGATATGTGTATATTGCTTGATATAGAGGAGCAATTGGAACGGCAGCATCCATACGTTGCTAAAACTTCGAGGCAATTTCTTCGGGAGCAATCTGTGAGTAACCTAGACGGTTTAACGCAAATAATTGTTTGCTTTAGAATGTGTTTTAAATGATGATATGAATGTGATTTGATTATGTTGATGCCAGACAATGAAGGTCTGAGACTTGATGCATGAATGTGATATTGAAGTGCTACTTGTATGTGAATGTGATGAACTAAATGCTGCTTGACATAATTGATTGATTATGAGAGATGCAATCCATACATGAATGCATGATCAGATAATGAGAGTTGTGACCTGAGTAGCCACCAAAAACGAGCTTAAAGCTCCAAATGTGATTAAGAGCTAAAGGCTCACTATGTAAAATGACCCCTGTATCCCCAACGGATAAGGGACGGTATAAATGAGCCTGATATTCACAATAGATATGGGACAGTTTGGGGACTCGGTCACAACAACGTAATAATTAGAAAAGAGTCACTTGAGCATTTCATATGCATTTTAATAAGTATGTCTGATTGTTTGAAATGCAAAATTGTCTTACCCTTAAGTGAGAATGTGATATGTGATAATTTATGCAAAATGAAAATATGTGAATTATATGATATATGTGTGATGTGTTGCATAAATTGAGTGAACCATCGATGATGGTTATCTCACTGAGATCGCAAAACTCACCAAAATTGCAACGTTGATTTTTCAGGATCGAGAGACGACTTTAGCTACTAAGAGACGCTACAAGAAATATAGTCTTGTACTTTTGGGGAAAAAAGAAATGGCTCAAAGGTCGGTCAGTTGAGATTGGAAGATTAGATAGATCTTTTTGTGTATTTCCTCTTTCATGTAGTGTATTTTGTATTAGGATATGATGATGTTCATATTCGGACGATATTGAAAACTGTTAATGTAAATATTTGGTCTTATGAAATGAAAGGAGAAATTTGGGTTTTAAAATATGGTGTTTTTCATTATGATGTCTTATAAGGAAATAAAAAATGATAATGTCATGTTAAGTGAATGTTGTGATTGAACGTAGCGCACCATTATCATAGGTTATGCACTGGAATGTCCTTATGGTGTTCCAATTCGTACTTTATGGTAGTGAGGGTGCTACACTTGTCCCTTTTATTTTTTTTATTAATATTAGCCACCTTTAATTTGTCTCTTACCATTGCATTCTAGACCTTATCTCTTTTAGTAAGATTATACGTCCAATGAAGCATCCTCATCTCTACCACAATTAACTTATAACTATATACCTATTTGATGGACCAACATTCTCCCCCATCGGCCCAATCACTAGACAATAGAATTTACCTTTGAGATTAAATCGTATCTTCTTATCACATAAAAATCTTGATAAACTTCTCAATTTAATCAACCTTGATCTACTACGATGAACAATGTCCTCATTGATCTCTCTATTACTTTGGATAATAGATCATAGATACTTAAAATTACTCTTTCTATGGTATAACTTTTAAAATAATCTTTATCTTCATATTGGAAGCCATCCTATAGCCTAAAAAGTTGCACTATATGTACTCAGTTTTACTTTTGCTTAATTAAAAACCCTTTGACTCTAAAGTATCCCTCTAAAGTTCTAGCTTGACATTGACAACCTCTTTTGTCTCTTCTATTAAAACAATGTCATCAGTAATGAACATACATCAAGATATATCCCCTTAGATATTCTTAGTGAGCACATCCATCACTACTACAAATAAAAAGGAATTTAATGAGAAGTCTTAGTGTAGCCCAATATCGATAGAAAACTGATCTGTATCTCCTCCTATCATTCTTACCTTAGTCTTTATATCTCCATACATACTCTTAATAACTAGAATATAGGTTGTAGGAACTCCTTTACTTTTTAAACACCTCCACATGATTTTCCTAGGTACCTTGTCATAAGCCTTCTTTAAGTTAATAAAAATCATGTGTAAGTTATGTTGTCTTTTCCTACAGTATTCCATTAATCTTTTAAGGACTTGTAAAGCTTCTATCGTAAACCTTCCTAACATGAATCCAAATTGGTTTTCCTTCCTTTCTTACTCTTATCGCAATCACCTTCTCCCATAACTTCATGGTGTGACTAAGTAGTTTGATGCCTCTATAGTTACAATTTTAGATGTCCCCTTTGTTCTTGTGTAGAGAAATTAGCATACTATGTCTCCACTCATCTGAAATTTTAGCAGACTTGAGGGTCACATTAAAAAGCTTGGCTAGCCAAGTAAGACCCTACTTACCTAGGCTCTTCCACAAGGCCCTACTGTCCTTCTATTCTTCATCTCCGTTAAAGCTCTTTTAACTTTTTCCCTTGTGATCTACCGACAATAAGTTACAATACCTCTGGAACGTGCTAAGATCAACTAAAGAGATATTATCTTCTACACCTTTATTGAAAAGGTGATACAAGTATCTTTGCCATCTTCTTTGATGTCATTTAGCCACAAGCACCTCTTTGCTTCATCTTTTATACAACAGACTTAATCTAAGTCTCTCGCTTTCTGTTTCCGAACTCTTACCAACTTAAAAAATCATTTTCTCTATCTTTAATTTCCAATCGTTGGTATAATTTCATGTAAGCTTTGCTTTTAGCTTTTGAGACTATCTTCTTTCCCTCTTCCTTTGCCAGTTTGTAACTTTTTTTATTGACTAACCTCTCTACCTCTGTGGTGCTATCCAATATAGCTTTGTAGGCAACCTTCTTGATCTTAACATTTTATTGCATATCTTTATCCTACCACTAAGACTTTATCTAACCCTTTAGAACACCAAAGATCTCTTTGCTACTTTCCTTAAAATAGTTATTACTCTCTCCCACATCTGGTTAGCATCTCCTTCCAATTTCTATTCTTCTCCATATAATATTCCATCCCTAAGTTATTCCACCATATCTACTTTCAGTTCCATCATCTAACTTTGGTATAACTCCTAGAACTTCTCTTCTTCTTCTAATCTTTAATTATAAGATCCATAACCAACAATTTATGTTGAGTTAGCAAGCAAGTGTTAGGTACCACCTTGCAATCCTTGCAACTAGGTTGATCGCTTTGCCTTATGAGAAACTATTCAATTTGAATTTTCGTAGTTCTAATCTTAAAAGTCACCAAGTGTTCCTCATTTTTCTTAGAAAATTAGTTGGCAATCACTAAAATGCTACCGTAAAATCTAAAAAAATAATCTCACTATCATTCTTATCAACATTCCTAAAACCCCTATGAATTCATGCCCATCTGAGGTTGCCCCTATATGACTATTAAAATATCCTCCTAGAATAGCTCTCTTATCAGAAAACATCTGTTGAATCATCTTCCTAAAATTGGCAATTAAGTGGTTGTACAATCCTACTTGAGGTGCATAAACACTCATCTTATTGAAAACAACACCTTTCACCACAATGTTTAAGGGCATAATCATATTATTAGTCCTCTTTATCCCTACAACATAATGTATGAGTTTCTTGACAATTAAGATACCTATTCTATTCTGTTGCCTCGACCACCCTGAATACCAAAATTTAAACTCATTAATATTTTTGCTTTAGCCCCCATCCACTTTATCTCCTAGATGCACGTTATATGAAATGTGTTAGTGACATGCTTACAAAACGGTGTTGATCCAAATTCAACTCACACTTGGTCTACTGATGTTTTGCAATAAAAAAGACATATAATGGTGGACAACTTACCGCTCTTAGAAACTTGAATAATTTCATTATATTGCGCTACATCAATGGGAGGCCATTTGAGGTTTATAGGTACGTATAAAAAATGGTTTTAAAAAATATTTTTTTACTAGTTAAAGGTAAGACTGCATACTACTAAACTTCCCCAAGTCCTACATTTCAATGTAATTTTTGACTAAGTTGTTGACGCTGTAGGTAAGTATAAAAAAGGTTCAAATGTACTTCTAGCAAAAAATGCAACATTATGCCTAAGAATTTATCTAATGCTCTGAAGCCTGGCATCGTAATAAAAATGAGACGATTGATTCACCAGAGTTGTTGCAACTTTTATTAGTACCAAATGATGGTCTACTGAAATCGAATGTTGGATTTAGTCCAATGTGTAGGCACACATGTATATAAATTAATTGTATATTATGAACTATCATAAGGTTAAGCCCAATTAAAGTGATTTATTAAGATTGAGTGCTTTGGGCTATAAGACATCTAAAAACGTATGAGCCTTAATGTGTAGAAACCCAATAGTCTGATTTCTATTTTATAATGGGCCAAAATAGAAAGAAGAAAAACTATAGAAAGAATTAGGATTATAATCCTCAAGTTAGATGTGCGATTATCTTTTTTGATATCCCATAAGTTAGAAAAGTGATGGTTCTTAAGAAAAAATAGACGTAGATATTAACACAGGAGACGAATAACTACAAGACTTAAGAATTACATTGTTCTCATGGATTCAAGCACGCTTCTGCAATAGATCTAAATATTCTTGACAATTTGACATAATTATTTATATGAATAGTGATGATTTTCACTATAAGGATATTTTTTTTAACTCTATCATAGAATGGGTATTTTATTAACTTATATGTTGATCATTTGAGTGAATATGCTCAGTTCATACATTTGAGTCACCTCTATTCGAATATTAAGGTTGCCACAGCTTTTATGATTAAGTGTATAAATTACATGATATGCCACAAACAATAACTAGTGATGGTGATGCCATTTATCAATAAATGTTGGCAAGAATTGTTTTGTATGCAAAGGATGTCCCTACACTTGTCCACAACATTTTATCCCTAAATGAATAGGTACACAAAAGTTTTTAACTTATTTTCAATTAGATGGCTTGTGAGTATCCTTCTCAATGGAGCCGCCGGCAGAATCAGTCTACCATTTTCATGACACCATGTAAAGCTGTATACGGTATGCACCTCCTTTACATGTTCCGTATTTAGCCGTTGACTCCAAAGTCTTTTATGTTGATGAAGTTATGAAAGATCGCCAGGCTATTTTATGTTCACTGCAACATCATATGCATGAAACAATTGGCAAATAAGCATCACACTGAGCGCATGTTTGTAGTTAGGAATTGGGTCTCTGTCAAGCTTCGTTCGTATCGTCAAATCAATAGTGTGCAAGAGTGAGCTCAAAAACTCTCCATCGTATTTTGTCCTTTTCAGCAAAAATGAGCAAGGCTGCGTACCGTGTAATGTTAATTGGACGATGTATGCATTCACCCTTTCCGAATTGAGGAAGCATTTGTGTCAGCACCAGCCTTTCAACTTCAGTTTAAATTTCAATCCTCATCAGAGATCGTCGGTTGGTTAACGGCTGCAAATTTGGTGGACAAATTGATGTCAACAATTTGACGTTTATAATCTACATGCTTTGCAGCATTAAGCTATGAACTCATTGCCTTGATGCTTATCTTCATGCCCCTTTTCGAAGCATACTTTTGATATTAAACTCGACTCTTACAATGGGAGTGCGAGCACTAAAAGTGTTGATGGCAGTAACAATTATACAGAGACGAACACTAGAGACTCCTACATCCTACTGGCTACGATAGTTTGAGGCTGACTACTTTTATTCCCACAGGTCACTCCCTGGTATGCAAACAGGCTTCACTCAGACGGCATGTACCTCGCGTTCATTTCCGATGAGACCAACACACCTTGAAACAATGCTATTGCTCTTCAACAGGCTACGGGTGCCACACTTGGGTTTAGTAGTACTGTTTTGCTTTGCTATAGCATTTTTCTGTGCAGACTGCAGATCTTCAATTCCCTGTGATTCTGCAGTGTTCTGTGTGGATGCACGAGATAGAGACACTGCATTTCGCTTTACATCATTCTCAGTTTCATCTAATGTGCAGACTCTCTCCCTGTGAATATGTATAGGCAGAATGAATTGCAAAAGGTGTACTTAAAAGTATACTTGAGGAGATTAAAAGAAACAAATGACAATTCTCCAGGCCATTACCTAGGCAACGAGGTGGCATGCTTCCTCTGGAAAGGACTATTTCTTTCACTTTTCCCATCAACTTCCTCAAGATGAGCAAACTGTTCCTTAAATCGGTCAATACCACTGAAAGAGATTATTCGAACAATGTTATCAACAAGAAATAAGAGAACATAAAACAACAAGAGAGAAGGCAGGCACTCAACCAATGCAATCAACTTTAAATTGTAACAATCATTCTTCTTCTAAAACTGAAACACTAAGATATGAATAATCAAAAATTGATGCTAGCTAATTCTCTTTGAAACAATAATTTGCCTTATGGAAACACTATACCCATACTAAAATTACTTAGGGATAGTAATGGCCTAACTCAGCCCAAGCCTGCCCAAGTTACACTAAACAATGTCATTTTGGTATAGCCAACCAAAACAACATTGTTTTGGTCTATAGGTTTAGATATACCAAAACGACATCAGCATGGCAATGTGGGTCAGGCCTTTCATGTCGGCCCCCCAGGCCTGACCCCAGCCTGGAGTCCAGTCAGCCTGAACCTTACCCGTTAACTTTAGGTCTACCAAGCTGGGCCAATATTGTCAAGCCTATTCTGACCTCTTCAAGAATAATCATCATAAAAAATTGTCAGGTTTTGTTACCTAGAAGGGAAATTTGATTTCTATAACCTTCTTCCAATAGTCATGATTACCTTCTCAAAGACAGTAGTATAAGACGACCTACTGCATTCCAAAGAAGGAAATTCAATCCAATTGAACAGCACTAACTGTGTTCTAATATCCACAGCCAATCAAGTGATTGTTTCATGATTCTCCCTTCCCCAGTTTTACCTCACAGACCAAAAATTTTAACAGCTATTTTGAACAAAGACTGACCTTGGATACATAAAGTGAGTCTGGTCAGTGCCCTGGAGGTACTCTTTCAGCATATCAGGATGATACTCCAAAATCTGTAAGCTTCAACTATTAGAATAGAAAGGGGGGGAGGGCAACGCCAATTCGAGCATAAACTATTACATACTGTTTACTTACCTCTCTGTAAATCAGCTCTCGTACATCATCTCTAGTTAACTTCCTTCTCTCAAATTCAAACTCGAATTTTGAAATAGGTTGCCTTGATGGTTCATTTTCCTTATTCGCCAGACAATCAAAATATGGATCAGCCAATGCCTGGAGAAAGAACAGATGCCAGTGTTAAGAAGGAATAGTTGATGCATTTCAAATTATTCAATATGATCTTATTGGAAAAGCTATGAATTTTAAACTATTGGTTCTACTAAATCTTATCTCTTCAGCAGATGGCCGATCTTTAGGATCAAATGCCAGTAACCGCTCAAGTAAACGCAGAGCCAATGGGTCTGCATCTGGAATTCTTTTAATCAATGGAATTCGTTTCTTCTTCCGCATGCTACTCAGGTACTTTCTTGCCTTTTCATTCCCAATCTGCAAACCAAAAACAGAATCAAATGGTTGAGAAATGAGAGCATAACTACCAAATCAAGTCATGAACAATGACACTGATTTTCCTCAGTGGCCTCAGTGGCCAAACAAAAGAAGGTGATAATGTGACAAACCCGTGCAATGGTTTCAGGAGAAGGGGTGCCAAGCAAATCAGTTATCAGGTCTAATTGATGCACCACATTTTTTCCAGGAAACAACGGTCTTCCCATCAGTAACTCTGCAAATATACATCCTATGCTCCAAACATCAATGGCAGGAGTGTACTGCAGAAGAATAAAAACAATGACCAAAATATTAAGTTAGGTCCAGATCCGAAATGAGG
>JANIPN010000217.1:18888961-18905372 GCA_027478595.1 Erythroxylum anguifugum | reverse complement strand
GATAGGATAAGTTAGTATATACGAAAAATCCAGTAGTTTAGTAGTATTAGAATAGATTATACTCATGTATAAATTACATATAATCAAAGAAATAAAGTGGGTTTTCTTCTGATATTTTCTATACCCCCTTGTTTTAGAATATGTTCTTATCACTCAATTACGTTAAACATAAGATTACAAAAGGTTATATATAGATAGCCTATACACTTAACCTAATATAGGAAAAATACATTATTACCCTTAATTACTAATTATACATAACAATCAACAATTTCTTTACTGCAACTACATTTTAATGGCATTCCTCTCTCTAGCATTCATACTGTGGCAATGTGATTCATGACTCTTCCTTCTTATAGTTTGCAATAGGGCTTCTTTTTGTTTTATTGACATCTCTATAGTTACGATCTTCAATTTTTTACATAATGAGTTGGTACAATTCTTGAATCAATTCAGATATATACTTTTTGACCAAAATAGAGAAAAAGAAAAGTGTAATGTGATAATGTGATACATATAATTGAGTTTTAACAAAAAAAATTTTATAGCATTGATGGCCAGTAATTGAATGCAAGCGCATGACTGTAATTGTTGTTTGTGCATTTGTTTCATGACAACTTTCGTGGTATAGCTGATGGTAGTCAGTTTCCCCCTAGCCAAGTTTCTTCTTTAAGATTTGCAGCCCTTTGTTGGATTTACTTGTGTCTTATGTACATACTTGGACCAAATGTAAATAAAATGTCATAAAATCTCTTTACAGCCTCCGGATGAGCATTCCACTGATGTCTTTCAAGGAACTGAACCACAGAAAGATAAGTCAGTGGTTCTTCCTAGTTTTAGCTAATTTTAATCATTTACTGAGGTTGATTGCAGAATAATTGCTTTTTCATTCTTTTTTCATGCAGTTTTATTGAGATGTACCTTAGGCCCCCTTCAGCAAGTGAAGAAGCCAGAATAAACGATTGGATTAAGGTGCGACAATCTGGTATTCGATACTATCTGTCACTTGGCGACCAACGGATTGTTGACAAGAATTTCATTATAAGGCCGAAAGCAGAGTTTGAGGTGGGAACCTTGTATATAGCTGCAATGTGAACATAAATACATTATATAATTAGTGAACTTATCATGGATATATTTTGCTTTCTTGATTAGTGGTTTGAGAATGTGTGAATTGAAATGTGATCCTACCAGTTGGGTCTTAGCTAGTAATTCAAGGTTTGGGTTTAGTTGTTTGACATGTAGCGTGGTTTTTGACTGAGATGTCACGAAGTCAAATCACGTTTAGCCTCATCTTATGCTAAAATTAGATTCTACGCTTAGCATAAATTAACATATGTCCTTTGCTCTCTCTTTACTTTGGAATTGACGATTTTTGCGTGAGGCAGTGTGTTAGAGCTAGTATTTAATCTAGTCTTGGGCCTCACCTAATATTGTAAGCTTGCTTGATTTTAGGGAATGCACTTAAGTTCTACTTTCTTGATATTTCTGAGCTCTGAAGGCCATTGACTGTATGGTGAGAATCTCTTATTCTAGGCATATATTACGTGTCTAGTTTACTAATTTTTGGAAACCTTTATAGTTAAAAGAGTTAACTAGATGCTTATTGAATTTGAAACAGTAGTTGCATCAGTTTAATTCCACTATCAGATAGGTCGTGGTTTGCAGTCTTAGATAAATTTATTCTTCACTATCAGTGAACTTTTAGGAGAGCATGCTTCTTAAACTACTTGCTTTAGGGGCTGGTAGTAATCAGTTTCTAAAAGTTGATCTTGTTGCTTGAAAATGTTTCCTCTGAAACTCATTTAGATGTGGATTGTTGATTTAATTAAAAGGTTAGTTGTTTAAGTTTCACTTATCAATTTTATTACCTCAATCTTGGTTCAGGTTGGCCGAACAACACTTGGTGGGTTGTTGCGTTTAGGATACATTGTTGTAGTTAGCTATAAACGGTCATCTGCATCCATCAGTATCGGCAATCTGTCACTCTCTTTGGAGACCATCGACACCCTTGGTGAGACATTCATGGTGCTGAGGGGCACGGATAGGAAAGTATGAATCCTCCTTTCTTACTAAGATAACATCTAGGGATGTGTGGAATCTCCTTGTTTGACTTTTAGTTGTCATGTTGTTTGCTATAGGTTTGAACCAAGTTTCAGATGATGAGTTGAAAATTTGATATCTGAACATGGTTTTACGATAAGAAATTATGTCAAGTAAAGTAGAAGAAAAGAACAGATTTTTGCTTGGTATGTATTAGCTTGTGGTGCTCCTTTATTATTTGAATAAGAAAGAAATATTATTTAAGAATATGCTCTTACGCCAATCTTACTGCAACAATCATGCTAGATAGAAAGCCAAGTGATAGGAGAATAAAAGGAAAATGAGAGTGTAGAGCCCTCAATATTTAAATGCTTATATTTACTCCTAATATTGAACAGTTCATGTTGCTTATATTTTGTATATGCACTATGTTATTACTGCTCATCATGATCTGAACATTCACAAATTATGACCCCTACAATCCTGAGAAAGTTTAGAGAACTGTTTGGTTGGTTGTTTGATATAGTCTTTTGAGTACTATATATGTGATTTCAGCTGGTTTTTGTGTCTATTCAGGATTGCAGTAGAGATAGTTGCAGCCTTTTGTTTTTGTGCTAAGGAGGACCCATTGATAGGGAAAATTGATAGCTGTCAACTTTTGTATTTATAAGTTTCTTGTGAAGGGTGTATTGTTTGGTTAACTGGGACGAATTCTCTTGTTTCTAATTGGTCTTGTGCATAGTGAAGGACCTTTTGGCATAAGGAATTTAGATAACACGCCCTTTACCATTTTAAAGCTTCTAAATGATCAAATATTTTGTTAATTTTTGCTTTGGCACCAAAATTATTTTCTGTTTAGTTTTACACTGCTTACTCTGCTGATGTATAGACTGTTGGAGCAGAGGCACTAAAAATGGGTGTTACTAGACCATGGATTACTAAATCATACCTGGAAATGATTCTTGAGACACAAGGTTGGGGACATAATCAGTTTAGCTTTGCTTTGTTTATATGGCCGCTTCTTGATTAAGATTGCCTGTTATTACTCTCTCCAATTAACTAACTCCAATTGCAGCTGTACCACGTCTCAATACACCCCCACCTGTGTTTAGTGCTCCTGTGCCTAGTGACCAGGAAAGGCAAATTGCTGCACCGAGGCCAATCCGTACTACTCCAAACCTGGTTATTCGACTTGAAGATCTGTCTCAGCCATGGACTCGCTCCCCAACAAAATCCAAAATGGAACCTGTAATAGCAACTTGGCAATTTATTTCACCAGAACTACCACATACTGGCACCTCGATCATAGGTAAGTCTTCTACCTACAGAATATATTAATTAACTTCAGTCTTTGTACTTTATCAACTATGCTTGGATAGGGCTGTCAATCTGTTCTTGTTTGACATCTCTCATGAAGCAACCACAGATTCTTCCTCTTCCAGGGATGCAATGAAGCTCGCTCCCATGCCTGATTCATATGACTTGGATAGAGGATTACTTCTTGCTGTTCAAGCTATTCAGGTAAGGAATTCCAATTAAGTTTTTGATAACTTGTGCTGGATTGTAACAGTTCTGTATTTAGTTCTGAAATATTGCCCATATATGCTCTCTTTATGATTGTTTCAGGCTTTGCTGGAGAATAGAGGCCCCCCCATCATTGTTGGAATTGGTAAGGCGTGTTCAATTCTTTTGCACTTTATGTCTTTGGATACACGAGCACATGCTAGAGAAGAAGTGTGGACTTTGTTTAGTTGAATTAACAAGATGGGTTCTTATGCTATTCAAGTCTGAATGATGCAGTTTAATGGATGACTAGTCATAGGAGAATTAAATAAAACTTTGATGTGTGTGAAATTGTTTAGCCTGAATAATAAGCTTAGGATAGAGTTGCCTTTAATGTTGTGGACATGCCTTTCTAGAGTTCTTTAAATATTGAAATTTTGTTTAATTTTTCTTGGTGACAAGTTTTCTACATCTTTTTTTTTCTTGCTTATTCTGTTAATGGCAACTTAAAATCACATTTTAATTATAGGCCTAACTAAAATAAGACTTCCAAAAAGTATTGTCGTTGGCTATTTGATTGTTGAATTGGTAGGATATTCCAATGTATGCTACTTCCATGACTCTGGTTAACATTATTATCCAAATTTTTAATATATGAATTCAAACAAAGCTGAAGCCTTTGATATATCACTAACTATCTTTTTTGTTTTTGATAATAATAAGACTAGCTAGTCAAATATAGTGAAAGGGCAACTCATATGTCTTTGTTAGACTTGGACCATATACTTGAAGCTTCACCCCCAACCCCCAACCCCCCAAAGACAGTTGATTGTTTTATGCTCATCTATTGTTTTTTCTGTTGTAGGTGGACCAAGTGGTTCGGGGAAAACTAGTATGGCTCATAAAATGGCTAATATTGTTGGTTGTGAAGTAGTCTCCCTGGAAAGCTACTTTAAGGCTGAGCAAGTGAAGGATTTTAAATATGATGACTTTAGCTCCCTTGATCTATCATTGCTTTCAAAGGTAGGAGTGAAATTTGTTCATTGCACTTCTTAGTTTAGTAGTTCTCTTATTGGTTTGCCTTATGGCATTTTTATATCCTTAGTTGGTAGTTTATTATTTTCAATCACCTTTTCCCCAGAATATTGATGATATAAGGCGTGACCATAGAACAAAAGCACCCATATTCGATCTCGAGACTGGTGCTCGTAGGGGCTTTAAGGAACTACAAGTTTCTGAGGATTGTGGCGTGGTTTGTTTCCACTCTTACTATATGCTACTACTTGGAACTTTCCCTGCTCCATCTACATAAGAATTCATCAGAATAAATTTGCTTTTTGGTGCAGTAGACCATGCATTTTTTTGAGTATGGCTTTTACGATGCCATATTACTCTTTTCTTGGGCATACATGCCACAACTTCTAGAAAGCATTGTCAGAGATTTCTTTATGTGAGGTTATAAAAACCAGCAATCAACTTGTAATATTCAGTTATTAAATCATGTTTTATGTTGCTTAGTCTCTTTAAAGTTAAGATAGGTGTTCTAGGACCACTGTTTAAAGGGAGAAAAGTTGTCTTCTGAAGTACAAAATCTTGCAAAACAAGGTTGAAAATCAAAGTTGAGTCTTGGAATTTCAAACTACACTTCAATGACTGTACTATGCAGTTGCTAGTGTTCTTTTGATTGCAAATTTTGGTAGCTTTTATGCTATGGTATTTTTGGTAGACTTTTATTCTAGTGATAAAAAGATCCTATTGAAGATTTGCTTATGCTATCTGTCAAACGTTATGACTGATTTGCTTTTGTCTTGCATTTTTTGGGTTCATGCCCTACAGTAGATCTGGTACCTTTGTAGCTGGAAGTTTTACTCAGCTCTAGCAGTCTTCACACTTTTTGTTAGCATTAGATCTGATACCATCATAAGCAAATAACTTTGCAATATTGTTAATTTTATGATTAGTGATGCTTTTTGTTCACATCTTCATCAACTCTTTAGCACTTGAACATAGTTTCTTTTTTAATGGACAGATTATTTTCGAGGGGGTCTATGCACTGCATCCTGAGATCTGCAGGTCACTTGATTTGTGGATTGCTGTTGTAAGATGACTTTGCTCCTTCCTGCTTGAGACTTTAATTTTCTTCCTGTTATGAGTACTTATGAAAAGTCCATGACAGAGACAAAGGACAGCTAGGAGTAATATTTCTTTTTATGTTTTCACAAAACAGGTGGGTGGTGTTCATTCGCATCTAATTTCTCGAGTTCAAAGGGACAAGAGTAGAGTGGGGTGCTTTATGTCCCAAAACGAAATCATGATGACAGTTTTTCCGATGTTCCAGCAGTATATTGAACCACATCTTGTTCATGCACATGTTAGTAGACTTCAAAATATTTCTTTTATTTTACATCACTAGGGTAGCAGAAAAACATTTAAATGGTTGTAGATGTTTATAGTGTGTAAGTATCTATGCTGATGCCTGCATGGGCTATAAAGCTTATCAGTATGATTTCCACTGTTGATGTTAGCACCCCTCCTAGTTATCAGCATGCTAGTATTAGTATTAGTAAATAGCCACTAAGACATTCAAGCCCCATCCGTAGGGGTACAATGGGAAAGGGAACAAATACAAATGCCACATAGGCTAGATGTTAGGAATTATTTACAAAGAGAGAGTGAGAATGAGGAGGTACAGACGATATATAGGATTCGGTATAGAGAGGGAGGGATCATCTTCATTCATATTCTAGTAATACATATTTGTATTGGCCTGGAAATCACACTTCCAGGAGGGAAAGGCTACTGCTGTACCTACTAAATACCTAAATAATACAATCCCTACTTCTGTTTCCTATCAGTTGATTAGCCTCATTTCGACTTTGTATCATGAAAAAGATGAACTTGATACTTAAATTTTTTGACATAATTGCAAAAGGCTCGTGATTGTGAGATCAAAATACATCACTATTGGAACAAAATTGAACCAGTCAATACCCTTTCTGTCATCAGATTTACATTTTTGAAAGGCAGTACATGTCAATGCATCAGCACTAGTACTGATACCATATTAATGTGATCTTTTAAGTTTCTTTTGGAACTTCAAATTTTAACCTTGGTTTTCCGTTTTTAATAAAAATTATTGCAGCTTAAAATTCGAAATGACTTTGATCCTGTACTTTCCCCCGAGAGTTCATTGTTTGTTCTAAAGAGCAATAAGCAAGTAAGTCCAGTATAATTCTTCTTCTTTAGATTCATTGCAGCAGTTTCCACCTGACATTTTCCGTTTTAAATGTACAGGTGGCTTATCAAGACATTTTGAAAATTCTTGATTCTGCAAAATTATGTAGTTCTGTTCAGAATTTTATTGATCTATATTTGAGGCTCCCTGGAATTCCAACCAACGGGCAGCTTGCAGACAGTGACTGTATCCGTGTCAGAATCTGCGAAGGCAGATTTGCACTGCTAATACGAGAGGTTTGCATTTACTGTGTTGTAGTTTGAACAAGATAGTTTTAGTATGTATTATATACTGTCTTCTGATTCTTGCTTTCTCATGTGCTAGCCTATCAGAGAAGGGAATTTCATCATTCAACCGAAAGTGGACTTTGATATTAGCATCAGTACAGTTGCTGGCCTACTTAATCTTGGGTAAGCCACATAAAATGGATATCTATGATCCATTTGTCTTGAGTTTGTTCTCATTATCATAGAACCTCTTTTGTCCTTTCCATTGAGTTGACAGAGATAATAAATGTTCATGTACTAAGTCTTGGTTAAAGGTATCGGAAATTTGTATGCATGAATGCTTATTTGTGGCATATGTATGCAATGATCAACAAGTTCATTTTCGTGTCCCGTGTATCAAAACTGTCAACTAAAGGATCTACTCTACCTTCCTTGCGAAGAACATAGCCCCTACTAGACACACAGAATGTACGACCTTGAAGGGGTACCTTTTAACCACAAAGTTGCTTGGCTTAGATCTATCAGCATAGTCATTCCAAATATCGACTCATTTCAAACTAATGCATCTTTTCTATTCAATTGCACTCAAATGATAGGCATTATGTGATTTTGATTTGAGAATCTGGGTATTGCACATGCATCTGTCAGATAGTGGAGAGAAGGCCTCATTTTTATGAAAAGCATTATTGTGGAGTGGATACCTTTCCTATTATGCCCTATGTTTCAAAGGTAGAATTGAATGCAAACTTCCCCATCAACATGTTGGCACTTCAGAATAATATTTGTTTTATGTTCGATAGTTTTCTGCTAAGTAGTCAACGGACACAATTTTGTTGCTCATGGTTAATATATACTCTTTCACACGAAAAGAAAAACAAAAGCCTTGTCTGTCCATATTTAAGCTTAGCTCAATCTTTTTTCAATATGTATGTCATTATTTAGTTGGATTACGTATTTTCATCTCCTGTATCATTTCCTAGTTATATAACTGTAAGTCATTTACATTCCTATTTTATTACTCATGATGACAGGTTTCTTACTCATGATGACAGGTATCAAGCTGTAGCTTATATTGAAGCATCGGCATTTATCTATCAAGATGGAAAGGTGATATTTGGGCTATACAATTTCTCAGCTTATATGCTAATTAGATATAGAATAACTATAATTTTGAATCTTGGCTCACATTCTATTAGACTTTATTTTGCTTATATGACTCAAGTCTAGTAAGAAACAACACGTTCAACTGAGCTGAACTCTTAAATGGATTATTATGTATGATTTATTTGCTTATCGTACTTCTATCAAATGCCGTTGTTATAGATTCAAGTTCCTAAATCTCATATGAATTTTGTTTGATCTTTAGATTCTTATCGAGGTTGATCATCTTCAAGATACAGCTGCTCCTTACTTGCAAATTAAAGGGGTCAATAAAGAGGCTGTCGCAGCTGCTGGTTCAACACTTAAACTTGATGGTTCATATACAACTAAGGTTTTGATTTTAGGACTTATTATGCTATTTTGTATTCTGCGCTCACATGTTTTCTTGACATTGGGAGAACTCATTAACTTGACTGGTTCTCTTGCTAAACGTTTTAGAGTTATCTGCAAATTGTATTGGAAAGATTACCAGCAATGGAGGGAAGTTTTAATGGGATCCATTCTCAGCAAGCTGCGCGGTTGCACGAACTGATTGAGTTCATACAGTCACAGGTATGTTGCTTCCATATCATGGGACATCTAGTTATGAAGGCACGAGTAGATGGACTTGTTTATTCTTAGCAAGGCAACTAGATGACAAAATGATATACTTTGTTTCCTGTATATGTTTGTTTGGTCCAGTTATTATAAAGACGTGGAATATGGAATCTTCCTGCGTGGCTTAAGTCTGTAATTGCTGTGTACTTTTTTTTTGGAGAAAACTGTGTACTTAGTAATGTTCCGTTCTGAGACACCATTATATGTGGTTTGTGCTATGACCTGATAAAATTAGTTTTATCACATTGCATCATTTAGGGCTTTGATATATATTTTACATTGATGTTTTAATTCTATGTGGTAGGAGATAAGGCATTAGGGGTGATGGAAACATTATTCTCTTGATTTGGTGTCCTGATCTGTAATTATGATGACCAAACTCACAGGGCTGTTGCTCAGCTTCAGAATCATCGCCGACTAGGGAGGTGGTTCCCATGGAAAGCATAATTGAGGACATGCAGTCAAGAATCAAAAGACTAGAAAGATGGCAAGCCATAAATACGGTACTTTGAGTAATTCATTTGATGCTTTTGGTTGGATTGAGTGAAAATATAGGTTAGATGCTTGAATTTGTATTGTCCTCTACTAATTCAAGTCTATCAGACAAAACTCAATACAAGTTAATCCACTTGCCTGATACTGTTTCTAAAGTTTTATATTGTGCGGCAGGTGCTTTGGACTTTCCTCATGTCTGCGCTTGTTGGCTATTCTCTTTACCAACGGAAACGTCAATGACATAACCTTTTGCCGCATTTGATGCGCTCTTTTTCTTGAATGACAAATCTCACACAAACTTCTAACTAAAGTTGCACGTTCTTAGGTTAAAATCAACAATTATACCTAGTTCCCCTTTTTTCCCCCTTGTCTTCACGATTGTGCTCTCTTTTCCTCAATTATCATCTGTGGGCTATTGTTTTTCTCCCATATGTAAATAATAATTTGAGAGGAATGATACAGGTGTTTCCTGGAATTGACTACGATTTCTTTCCTGCTTGTTTCTTGGAAGTACATCAACAAATTATGAGCAGGAGTCTGATATCTTTTATATTCTTAACCAATGACAAATGATCATAGCCTGCACACGTCTTCTCTTCTTTCCTGCTTGTTTCTTGAAAGTACATGAACAAATTATGAGCATTAGTCTGATATCTTTTATATTCTTAACCAATGACAAATGATCATAGCCTGCACACATCTTCTCTAGCTCGGCTGTTATGAATGAAATCTCGTTTTTTCCATGTTCTTGCCTGCTCGATACACTAGTAGCGCAAATCCAGATAATTGAAGTTTCTTGGTTATTCATGGAAAGTGTTTAAACCTGTAGGTTTGCTCTATCCATTGTATACAAAACATAGTTCAGATGTATAATGGCAAGTGGCACGTCAAAAAGAAGATAACATTAGTTACTGACATAGCAGACTCTTGATGATTGCATCGGAAAGGTGGTACTTTAACGGAAGGGTAGCGGTACATTTTCAACATAAAGCAGTTTGGTTCTGTACATGGCTTGTGTCAACCCACATCAATCCTAGATCTCCATCCATAGTCCAGACTAACTGGCAACCATGAACAATAACAAAACCTATATCAGAAGATGATGTAGTGACCACACTGGCAAAATCCCCAATTAATAATTGTAAAAAAACACCTCAAAATCAATTGGTCGTATAGCAGGGATTTTCTAGGCAACGGGGGGAATAAGTCCTTCATTCTTCAGGATATATGCAGCTATTGCAAGTATAATGATGAATATAATAATCAACCAACTCAATCCTCCTGCAAGGAAAATAAAAATAAAAAATGTAGTTTGTATTGCGAGAAATGTAAAATTTCGTGAAGCAATAGCAGAAACAAAAAGAAAAATACGGGGAAAAGCTTAAATCTGTAACCCAAAAATTCAGGTTTTCCGGAGGATTTAGTTTAGTTCAATTCAGTGCAAATCTTCTACTTTCAAAGTCTGTCTTTCTTTCTAGTGACGCCTAATAGAAAGCTTTCGTACGAAGCTTCTAGTAGTGATCCACAAAGAGGACGGAACTTAAAGGATTAGAAGCTTCTCATTTTTTGCTTGCATCTCATATCAAGATGAATTTCACATAATAGACTCAGAAAGCACAAAGCATGCTCAAAAGTTAAGGAAGACCTATACTTTTGCAAACTTCTTTATCATGTGCACTGTCTAACACAGTGCTTGGACAAAAGTTACTGGTTTTTCATATCCATTAAGCAGGGTTGTACCTAGATCAGAGCCTATGTAGGATCTTAGACATTGACAGTGATAAGAGTTATTCTGTCATAGGCCCTCCTACTAAGATTTATTCTACCATAGGCCCTCCTACTACACTCATTGATCACGGACTACATTTACTAAATGCAATAATACATACCACTCTTCTTGTCTTCGACAAGCGTCACTCTTGCACTTGAGTCCATGGATGCAGAGACCAAAGCCCTGTATTCAAAGTACAACATGGTTCACTGCCAATTATCGTTCCTAAAAGGGGATGACAACTCGAAATGCTATTATAACATTATAGTGATTATCATTATTATTATTATTAGTAGTAACATCATCATCATCACCACCACCATCATTACTATATATGACAATTATTTTAATTTACAATTTACCATCCTACTTCAGCATCTTTTTGTACGTGTCTGTCATTTATGTACAAAATTTAGAGGCATGCTATGTGACCCAACAAATTCCCACCTTGAGTCATGAGAAAATCTCAATGCCGTCACGATGCCAAGATGTGCTTTCCTAACCATCATTTGGACCCGCATATCAGTCGAATTGACAAGTAAAACATCTCCTTGAATTGTGCCACTGTTTGCAATGGATATAATGAGCATTGCATGACATAAAGATGCTTTATATATTAGCTTAAGCGTTCAAAAAGTAAAGAAGTGAAGAGGTTACATAGCCAGGTGCTTTCCATCAGGTGAGACATCAAAAGAAGAAGCTGGTTCTTTGACTACATGTTTTGAGCTCACCCTCTTCCATGAGCTTGTATTCCAAGTCAAAATACTTCCTCCTTTGCCTATGTACAAGAATTCCAAGTTATTTCCCATCCAGGTAAGAAGAGAAGTTGCTCAAAGTTCTAAGTATTTACCTGTTATTGCAGCAATAAACAGAACCTGATTCTTCTCACTGTTTTGTGAGAATCTGCAGGAGGCAAAAACCTCATCCTGCAGGCAAAAGTTACGTTAATCCAATCAACTAAAAAGATTTTGAGGGATAAAGTACACTTGATTGGAAAAAACATCATATTGGGCTACATATGAAGATATCATTAAGTTTTAGCAGTGGCAATAAGTAGAAGTCAAAATGAATTATGCAGCCTGGAAATCTGATTGCCTGATAGATGAAGTCTGGGATAAATATGAAGTTCATAATAGCAAGAAGAAACAAAAATCTAAAAGAAGTGGAGTAACAACTGAGACAATTAAGTCGTTATACAAGGGTTTCATGTAAAATTTCATTGCTTACATTTTCTTTAGACAAAGAAGCAACAACTGTTGTCGAACTCATATCCCAAACCCTACCAGGGCCACGGCTTCCCAATGAGACAAGAAATTTTCCATCAGGGCTGAACCATAAGCCAAAGATGTATAAGGTTCACAAATACTTCAAAAATAAGAGCTCTAACTTCGTGACAATTACTGTCAGACCTAAAGCATAAATCCTTCAAAGAAGTATGAGCTTCAGCCTCATCTAGAATAATTTCCATGCTAGGCCACTTGAAAACCCTTAAATTTCCATCCTGTAATGCATCAAATATCAGAACAACAATATCACATTTTCTTAAACTGAATGCAAATAAAAATATAGAGAAATAGATAAAGCAGTGTGTCTTCCTTATGGTTACCGCACAATAATTTTGGTGAATAATTCCATTCAAAAAAATTTTAATATCTTCATGTCACATTTGCGTGTGGATCTATCGGAAATAACCTCTCTATTAGGTAAAGGTAAGGCTACTATCAAACTTCCCCAAACTTCACATTGGTACGGGATTTCAAATGGGTGTTGACGATGATGATGGTGAATTCTATTCAAAATTTAAAAATGTAAAGGATGTCTCTACCTCACCACCAACTGCAAGTACAGAACCTTCACTGTTAAAAGTCAATGCCAACTGCTGTCCTTTGTCTTGTAATTGCCTGAGATTCAGGCCCAGTTCGTTGCTGCCACAATCCTTGACTTCCTCCCACTTATAAAACCTGTAAAAACATATTAAGTAGTGGATAAGTAATGCCTAAGAACTGCAGACAGCAACACTAATAGCAAAAACCTGTGGATGAAAGATGATTCAGCAGCCCATAAGAATGAACTGCAGGCGCAGCTCAACTCAGGTAAAGCAATAGTTCTCAGTCAGGTCATTGATTTTAACACAGTAGTCTACACAGAATACAAGAAGTGTAGCGCTTATAGCTATTCAGATGCATTATCCAAACAATGCTGAACATCTAAGCCATGAATTTTCGCAAACATATTGCACTATCAATCATGATGTAATGCCAACCATTGAATTGTCAGTCCGTAAGTTACTCCAATTCTCCTACAATCCATTTACTGTTTCCAATCCCCAATTAAAGTGGCAATGTATGTCTTGTGTCTAAAACTTGATACAAAATCAAATTTAAACCAATTAAGATTATTAATCTTAAAGGAAAACAAAGCGAGTAAAACACTTTCATAATGAAAACCCTGAAGAAATGATAGCAACAGTGACATACTAACATAACCTTGGCATCACAATAATCGTAGGTCAAATAGAATGACATAAGGAACATTTACTGTTGACAATTAAGATAGCTTGATTTAGCTTTGTTAAACTAGATTAATTGACCAAACGCAATCTGTTGAAAGAAATTTCGTTTAACAACAACAGCAAACACAGATGAGATAAATACTTGCAACTATTTGGGAATGCACAAATTACTCCATCTCCTCCTGGATGAACAACCATTCTATAGGGCAAATCAGAACCGAATCCAAGCTTCGCTACCTAAACAAAACACAATAATGATAATAATGCATTAAATAACCAAGATAAAAACACATCAATTTGCGAGGCTCCAGCAGCCAATTCCAATATCAAATTTCACATAGACAACTAAACGCACAAGGATTGAGACTACAATTATCCGTCCTGAAATGAAAAATTAATTATGCAAATAGTTGGATCGTACGTACAGGAGGAGAGAGAGAGTTGGACGCGAAGTCGAAGAGAGAGAGTACAACGGCGTTAGGAATACCGCTGTGACCTTCGCCACCACCGCCAGACAAGACGACGAAGTGCTGAGCAGAATTCTGGGAGGAGATCCCATCCCCCACCGAAGAAGATTCACCAGAGGGACGGTCGTCCTTATCATCGGCCTTGGATATAAGTTTTGAGCTGATCTCCTTGTAGGGAGCCCAAGCGGCCGCATAGAAAGGAATGCCGTATTTTTGAAGGTTCGGATGGTTCGGAATCTTGCTTTTTGCCATGCGACGGTAGTGGTTTACGGTGGCGATGGGTAGCTATCAGGTAGCACTAGACGCTACTGCACTACTGTCAAATGTCAATAACCTTCTTCTTTTTCTACGTTTTCTGTGTTTTTCTGTTCGTTTTATTTTATTAGAAGTATTATACATATATTATATTATACATATATTTAAGAAGCATGAAATAATCTTTAATATTGTATTTTCAATATAAAAAACCAAAGAGATTATAAGGGGTTCATGGTTCTCTTTTTTAAAAAAAAAAAAATTGTTTCATGGTATTTTGGAGAAGGGTTGGGTTATTGGACTTTTATTTTTCATATTATATTACGAGTAATCTCCGATGCTAGAAGATTTTTCCAAAGTTTTATGATTTTTTTTATTTTTCATGAGGAATTTTAGGAGGTCCTAATTATAAGAAGGTACCTTTAAGTCATTTATACTTAAATTAATCTCCGCTCGAATCGGATAGGTCCCTTGCGGGAGGCAAAGCCCTAACTCCAAATTTTAAATGGTTACATATATAAAAACGGTTTGAACCCACAATCTCACTTAAATCAGAAGAACTCCCTACCCACGACCTCATTCTCTTTTTTTTTCCCATGCAAAGGAGGAAGTATTGGCATCCAAGTTTGCTCCAGTAAGCAGTTGACGTAACTTAGAGTGCCTACTTGTGCTAGTTCTTTCCTCTATTCCAAGGGAACCAATTAGGTGTTTGTGTTTGCAATTTATGCATCAAACGACCATACAAGGCTTTAGATTAAGATCAAAGTATCCAAATGAATCTATGATACGTTAAATAGAACACATATACATATCGAATCATCTTTTAGTTTAATCTGTCATTAATTATCCCATCTTTGAAGTGTTATCGTAATTTGATTTTATTATTTAATACTCTCATTTTTTGTTGATTAATATATTCACATGATGCTATGATAACATAATTAAGAGAAAAATGAGTAGAAGTAAAGCATATGTAGCTTTTATTGCCTATGCATAATAAAGAAATTGTTTTAGACATCTTTTATGTGTTGGGATAACAACCTTGTCCTCAAAATTAATTGTTGCTCATAAGAGGTGAGTATATATATTAGTAAATTTAGATAACGCAAATTTGATATAAGTGTAATATTTTTATTTGTCTTTATTCTTTAGGTCCCATATAGCTACATTTCTTAGGCGTCTGATATACACGGCTTTAATATTGGAAACAAGATCCTCTGTTCAGTTTTATGGTATCTTATTTTGTCCCATGAATCTCAGCCATTCATTTATGCGGATCTCACGTTTATTTATGCGAGACCCACGCAGAGCCCACATAAATAAATGGTTGAGATTCATGGGACAGAAAAAGGCATCATAAAACTGGACAGAAGATCTGGACTCTCAATATTGGCACATTTTTAGATGTCCAATAGGTTTTGGAATTATATAGTTGAATTTGTATTTACATTAGGACAAATTAAGGAATATTAATGTACTTTACGCATTGCATTAAATTTCTACGAAGATGAAGATTCTACTCCATATGACTCTTCTTCAATATCTAGATACTATGTCTTAATTATTTACTCATGAATATAATGTTTATCCAAGTTTAGAGGAAAAAATGTAGGTGGTGATTTTAAAAGATGTTAATTAATCAAGTAGAGGCTATAGTGATGCAAGGTTATTTCTTTATTATTAAATACAAGTGTGAAAACCTAAAAAATCCACCCTATCCAAGACATCCTCCTGTCCCAAGGACTTACCAACCCAATACTAGCCTTACCCCTTTCTTTACTTCTCTTGTAGCCTCTTCTAACCCGGAAGCTCTAGTCGGCCATTGAAGTTGTCAAATAACACATCTTGAAAACCAAAGAGTTGATCATTGGAATGTACCATGGTCATCAAGAAAAAAGTAGCCACTATTCTTTTTATTAGTCAGACATCCTCCCCTGTCTTAATTTGCTTCAAAATGGACAAATCTCTCTTCTTAGCATTTCTAAATGACATCTTAAAAGACGTACTTGTGATAATATTACAAGCTCCAAAGCATTTATCATGGTCTTTGGTACGTCCCTTCCTAAGCTATACTCCCTCTGATTCATAATAAGAGTCTTTTTAGAAGAATTTTAATTATTCAAAATAAGTGTCGTTTGCGACTTT
>JANIPN010000217.1:18629296-18641325 GCA_027478595.1 Erythroxylum anguifugum | reverse complement strand
CATACCTGAATATGGCAGAATTATACCTTATATACGCTGTGGATGCTAGGTTTACGTAGATTATTGTGTTTGCATGGAGTTTATCGTTCAATGGGCCGAATGGGCTGTGGTCGTTGGGCCGTCAACATCCAGGCCCGGGGTTGGGCCGGTCAAGGCCGGTCCAGCCGACCCAACCAAGTTTGATATTAGAAATCTCTACTAAACAGGTTTTTGTTTTTTAATTAAAAAACAAAAACTAAAAATCACAACGGAAAAATAGAAGTGAAACCAAATAACCCCTAAAGCTTATTCCTATTTGATACAATCATGGTGATTGCTGCCATTGCGCTTGTATAGTTTGTAATCATAAAAGGAAACCAATAACATTTAACATCGTATTTATGTGATTATGATTTTTTTAATTTTGTAAAATTTCTTGTTGTATTTTGGTTTTTCATCATTTTTATAGTGAATTGTATAAATCTTCTCCTTGCATAACCTTCTTACTCAGGAACGGGGTTAGTAAAATTCAATACTAATATGAATAAGATCAAGAAATTCTAAAATAAGTTTCAATTAAAAATAGGAATACAAAAACATTAAAAAAATGATATGAATAGTCACACTTTCAAAAAAGAAAGGATTAAGAGTAATAAGAATCTAAGATTAACGACTACTAGCAAGACGGATAAAATCACAAAATTTTAGGAAAACCTAAATAAGATTTATTCTAAAAAGATTGAAGAAACTATCTTAAAACTTTTTGATTGATTAATAGTAATGATGAACTGTATATTATAACAATAAGAAACTTGTTTATATATATAAAGCTCTAAGAATTAGAGTCTTAAAAGGAAATAACACTATAAATAACAAAACTATAAACAACTAAACTACACGACTAACACTTATCTAGCTTTATAATTGACGTTGGTAACATTTTGAAATTTTAAGGGTTTGTATTAAAGACTAGTTTGGCATTGGTCTCACTACATTCAACAACAATTTACTTCTTAAACTTATTTTAGATGCAAACACGACCAACACTATATCATATTTTGGAATCTAATATTGATGCTGTGAAAGTGATGTATTATCTATTCTACAATGTTCTCCGGTCTCCAATAAATTTTGATACTTAATTTGGATTATTTACAACTTGTCCACGCTCATCTTCGTATCTTCTTGGACTAAAAGCTTGTGTAACTTGAGTAGATGCTTAATTCATTTCATTTTTCCTCTAATTAAAAGGATTTGTCCTCAAATCAACATATTCACAAACTTGCTTTAGTGATAATGGATCAAGGTTGATCAGTTTGTTAGTCACAGTAAAAGAATAGTGATTCCTATATCTATCATGTAGCTCCTCATCAAATTATTAAGGATATCCTAAAATAATATGACCAGCTTATATGGGAACCATATCACATTACACCACATCCTTCTACCTCTTAATTCAGAAAGAAACTTGTTGAACCAAGTAAGGTTCCAACTGATATTTTGATGATAACATCACATAATTATTATTAATGTGTTTATTATTTTGATGTAAAGCAACATTAGAATAAAAGGAAGCTATAAACTCAAGAAGATAGTGTACAAAGTTGATAAAAAATAAATTGAAGTTTACAATAGATGAAATGAAGATCAAAACAAGAAAAAAAAAAGATCAAGGCTCATTAAGGTCATTTCACATTTTGTATTATTATTTTATTTTGATGTTCCAAAAGGCTCACCATGCATAATCATTTCATCTTACTTTATTACATGAATCTTCACATTTATCAAGACACATTGATGTTTTTGATTTTAGTATAAAAACCTCTTGATCTTTCAAATAATATTTAGATATATTTTATAAAGTGTATTAATCATATTTGGATTAAACAAATTAGTTTTAAACATTTTAAGTTATTAAAATCATTGTTTTAGTGATTGGTCAACCTATATAGGTTATTAGTGGACCAATATAGGTTAAAGTTATTAAATTTGAAGTATTGAGAGTTTTCTATAACATTATTTGATGTATTGGTTAACCAATCTATTACATTGGTTAGAAAAATTGTTGAATTTTGTTGACACCCAGTTCACCCCTCTATTAACGTGAGTCCATTAGATTAGTATTTTTAACAAAATCCTATAATAAGGATCATAATGGCATATTTAGGAGCATTATCATAATCATTTGACCAACAGGGACAAAGCATTAATTGACCATTTTTCTTTGATGACAATGATTATCTTTATCATAAAACAAGGATAAGATTCTTCTTAATGGCTGAAACTATATATAGACATTTAGGAAATGGTGTTAAATGGTCCCTTTATTCTAACAAAAATTTTAGATGAGCAAAAGGAACCCAAATCAAAGGAAAAAAAAAGAGAACTTCAAGATAAGATATTAGTCTTCTTAAATAGTAGGGTCATACACATCCTTTTTTGTTGCTTTAGGAAGAAATAAATTTAATAGCCTTTATGGATGAAACAACTTATGACATTTGACATACATTAGAAATTACTCATGAGGGTACAAATCAAGTTAAGGGAGCAAAGATAACATGCTAAAATATCAAATAAGAATTTGTTCAAATGAAGCATGATGAAAGCATTTCCAGTATGTATACTAGATTCATTGATGTTATTAATGCAATCAAATGTAAGGAAATACCAAGACTAATGTTGAATTGGTAAGAAAGTTACTTAGGTCACTTCCGGAGATGAGGTAAACTAAATTGACGGCTATATAAGGAGCTAAGGATCTAATAACATTTTTATATGATAAAGTTATTGAATCTCTCTTTAAATACGAAATAAGGATCTAAAAGACATAAGAAGAAATGTCGCTTTCAAAGAAAAATAATTTAGCAGTCGAATCCTTGAATGAAGAATCAAGCAAAGAGGAAGAGATATTAACTAGTGAAAGCGTAGAAGAAGGCGTTAGCTTACTCACCAAAAGAATTTAAGAAGATCTTGAAGAAAAAATTTTCCAAAAGAAAGGACTTTAAAAAAAGAAAAATGATTCAAAATATAAATCCTCTAACATTATTCACTTTGAATGTAGAAAACTCAGTCATATAAATTCATATTGTCCTCAACTGGAAGATAACAAGAAATATGAAAGAAATTATAAGAAGGAAAAGATGGACAAAAAAAAGCATTTAAAGCATTGACTTTGGATGACACAAGTGAATCCAAAAAGCGAGCATTCAAAAGAAAATATAGCTCATATGTGCTTTACTTCCATGGAAAATGATGAGATAACATCCAATCTTAATTTTTGTAATGATAGTGATAATGATATGACAAATGATGGGTTAGTTAAAAGTCTAGAAATCATTAGTAAGAATTTTTTTTTTCAAAACTCAAGAAAGTTCAAAAAGAGTTGGATGCATGTATGAGTGAGACTAAAAAGATGAAAAGTGAATAGCATTACAGCATCCACAAATGTGATTATTAATGACAATCATGACTTAGATGCATTAAAGTGTGAGAATGAGACACTGAAAAAGAAAATTGATGCTCTCAAGTATTCTTTATCTAAATTTATAAAGGGAAGTAAGAAACTTAAAAACATATTAGGAGCTCCAAAGAATTATAATGATATGCATAGATTTGGATATAATTATGGGAATGTTTCTAACACTAAAACTACTTTTTCAAGGGAAAATATTTACATATTAAGGAACCAATACCTAGAATGACAAATAAGCATGAACCATCCACATCCAAACGTACACACGCACTTGACATAACCACTAAGGCCCAACTTAAGAGAAAACATCATGCTTTCGTATATAGCTCACAACTTAGGAATAAAGTTCAATACACTTAAGGGAAGGATAAGGATAATTTTAATGATAATATGTAAACCCACTCATACTTGTACAAAAGCATGCATCATGCCTTCATTCATAAAAGGCATCATACATGATACATATAATCATGGTAGGACTTTTCAACATCCTAAAAGATCATTCAACACGTTTAATGTCCAAATAAAACTTCCTCATTATACATACACATATAAAATTTCAAACAATGCATTTACGTGTCATCACTACTTATATAACATAATATGTCATTTTTGTAGTATGTTTGAAAATATTTATAGATTTTTTATCAAACAAAGAATGATAAGCAAACCTTTGAAAGAGTGGGTTGAAAAGAAGAAGGAACTAAAGCTTATTCGAGTTCCCAAAACACATTTATTACTTTAATTTATAACGCTACTAGAAAAATAAAAGCAAATGGTATGTAGTAAAGATTGTAGTATTATTAAGGTGTTTATGTTTTTATCTTGATGAATATAAACTTCTTCCATCTAAGAAAGTATTGAAGATGTTTTTGTAGGATTTGGAGAACTTAACCCTTAAAATTAAACATCAAGACTTCTCAAATTGTTGAACCAAGTGAGAAAGATGAGATGCCACTAATAGATTAAGAATTCAAGAAGAATCTTCATTCAAATCTCTCATAATAATGTTAAATATGACGTAACTGTTAGTTTACAATTTAGAAATATTTGATTACTTGCATTTATGTGTCAATTTGAGTATAAACCCTTAGTGATGATTGTTTGGGTTTGAATTATGTATAATGTATTTTTAAAGTTTAAATCTTAATACCTAGAATTAAAGACTATATGCAAATTAAGGTCACTAAGTTAGAATTTATATTAATTAGGTTATTAGTTCCGTAAGCTTTTGAATAAGGATAAATCTTGCTCAATTAAAGGAAAATTAGTTTTGTGTGATAGGAATGCTTTTTAATAAGGCCTTTTATATGATTAAACTATTTTAAATTGATATTTAGCTAGTTTATATGCATTTTAATAGTATTTTTGAAGATTTGATGTTTTAATTTAAGTTTCAAAGATGGTTCCTTAAGCTATTTGGTTAACTAGTTGACTAATATCTTAGTATGATCAACCAATATATTTAAAATTCACCATTATTTACTTTTTAGTAAGTGTTTTGGTTTTTTAGTACCTTTTATGGTTACCCAAATAGTCTCATTGGTCGACCAATGTCCTAATGTCTAACATTGTTTTATCTTTCCAGTGAATTTGCAAGGAGTTAGGTTGCTTTTCTATTCGATTTGGTTGACCAATATCCCCTTGTCTAAGAATTTTTTTTCTTTGCAATGAGTTTGTGAATTGAGTGGCTTCATATGCCAGCCCCACACTAGTCACTAGTCAACCAATATAGCATGTTCAAAGGAAACCTTTAGCCTTTTCTTGTCTGTTCAAAATTGTTCCATATATCCTATTCAAATCAAATTTTGGTCGACCAATATAATCTTGTAGGAAACTAGTATTCTTGATCTAAGGGATATCTTCTTATATTTTCTTCTATTTTTCATCTTATATGTTCATATCTTCAAAATCATAAACAATTAACTCTTTTCTTTTTAAAAAATTATCCCCCACCTAATAAAAATCTCATTAAATTGCATTATATTGAAATTTTGCTAATTTTCAATATCATATTTAGGATTATTAACAATTTTCTTAATCAAGAATTATTTTTTGAACTTGATGCCTTCATAGTTAAATTGTATAAGAAATTAATATAGATTCATCTTTAATTTTGTTCAATTATGGTATTTTGGGCACTTTTTATTTTCTATTTTTTAAATTTTGGGGCTTTAAAATAGTACATTCGTTAATGAAATTAATTGTTGAATATTACAATTATGCTTTTATTTGTTACAATCCTAACCTCTAATTTTATTAAAACTTGTCCTCGGTGTTTGAATTGAATATTTTAACTTAGACATAATAACAAAAATGGGGATTTTTCGAATTAGATACAATTAAGGATTTTTTAATCAAAATTAACCTTTTATTTAGACTCTTTAAATTTTTAATAACATTATTTAGTGAGAAATTTTATCAATCTTAATCAAACATGTTTTGATTTTTTTTCAAGTTAACTTGTTGCGTGACACTTTATATTATGTATTGTTAGTTAATAGATTTCTTTTTGATATTCCAAAAAGGGAGAGAAAGTTTGGTGATATTATATTTAAGGGCAGTGATTTTTTTATCATTCTTTGTCTCTTGTATTTTATATGATCTGCTTGAGTAAATTTATGTTATCTTTATTTATGGATATTTCTTTGATTTTGAATATCTCTTTTATTCTTGATATTACATTGTGCTCTTTATAATTATACTCTTCATATTGAATGATGTAATATGCATGAATTAAAGTAGAGCTAATCACTGTATTGATATTTATTTGTGTGCTTCATTTTATTATTGTTGTTCTCTAATATCACACGTGTTTTGTTATCAATAAAAAAGGGCGAGATTGTTGAACCAAGAGATGTTCCAATTGATGTTTTGATGATAAAAAATTATAAGTAATTCTAATGTGTTTATTACTTTGATAAAAAGTAGCATTAGAACAAAATGAAACCATAAACTTAAGAAGATAGTGTATGAAGTTGATAAAGAGAAGTTAAATTTTGCTACCGATGAAATGAAGATCAAAACAAGAACAAAAGAAGATCAAGGCTTATCAAGTTTATTTCACATTTTGTATACTTATTTGTAAGCTCATTTTATTAATTTGATGATTGAAAAGGCTCACCATGCATAATCATTTCATTTTACTTTATTGTATGAGTCTTTACATTCATTAAGAGGCATTGAAGCCTTGATTTTAATTTAAAAGTCTTTTGATCTTTCAAATAATCTTTGAAATATTTTTGGGAAGTGTTTTAATCATATTTGGATTAAGCAAATTAGTTTTGAACATTTGAAGTTATTAAAATCATGTTTTTAACGTGATTGGTCCATCTATATAGTTTAATGGTCAACCAATATAGGTTAAAGTTGTTAAATTTAAAGCATTAAGAGTTTGATGTAACATTAGTTGATGTACTAGTTGACCGGCCTATCGAATTAGTTGGTTGATATATGTTACTAGCCAACCAATATGCCAACTACTAGTAAATCTGGAACTTTTAATGTATAATGGTCGACCATTGTATCAAGTATAACCGTTATAACAACTATTTCTTGGCTACAAAGTCTATTTTGGGACTCAAAACACTATAAATAATTTTTAACAAAAAGAAGGTTTTGGGTGTTGTATATACACATTTTAAAGAGTTTTTCAATTATTTAAGAATTATTATCACATATTTGTGTGAATGAGTTATTTTGGAGTTATTAAGTGATAAAGTGAGGTATTCTGAGTTGTAATATTTACTTAGGACAATATATATTGTATTTGGGCATCATGCAAGTGAGAATGAGGTTCTTCTTCACCTTGGAAGAAGATTGTAGGAAGGCTTCCTCTTCACTAAGAAAGATTATACAAAGGTTATTCTTGGCTTTGAAAGAATAATTATAGTAGAAATCTAATAAGAGTCTTTATAATGGACTTAGTTAAGGGTTATTTGTTGAACTACTATAAATAAGTTTGGATTTTCTCCTCCTATCTTTTTTAAATTATTGTTTAATTGTTTAATTAAATTAAATTATTCAATTTCCTTAAACTTATTTATATTGATTATTGTTAACTGAATACATTGGCTAGAAAATTGTTGAATTTTATAAATACCCAATTCACCCCACTCTTAGGTGCCATTAGGGACTATCAAAATTAGAACTTACTTCATTCACCCTAACCTTTCCACTCTCATAAAATCAATGTAGGTTATATGGTTTAAGGTGCCACGAAATATATGAAATGGATTACGAAGTATTAGAACTATGATTCATATTAAATATTCAAATCCCGCGACCGAACTTTCAAACATTTCAAAGCGTTAGAAGGTATAAATTGAAAGATTTTTCTTCTTTCAAACTTTTTGTCTATGCTTACTTTGATCAAAAGACAAACCTTTCTTTTGCTTTTTAGTTATTATATTTATTCATTGAATAGGTGATGATACAATGAGTTCTTCTTTCTTTTATCACTTAGGAGCCGTGCGAGATGAAAGTCTCATGCACGGTTTTGAATGAGAGAAAGAAGTGAGGAATCCTCTTTTCGACTCTATTTGGTCTAATCAGAAACGATTCTATCATTTCTGTATCCGCAATTCAATATGTATTTATATATACCATATTTATTATATATTATATGACTCTCCTACTCTTATTTTTTCTCGCGTAGTTTGGAGTACTCGAACGGTCAATTCTTTTCTATTTTTTTTCTAAAAAAAAGTAGTTGATATTCCTAATTTCTTCACTAACTCCACGCTAACTAAATTAGTATAGCTCCTTGTATGTTTGATGATACTACAAACTCGATCCTAAATGGGACACTTTATACAAAAGAGATTATCATGCTATTTATTCATATCTTCATCTCATATCTCCTAATGATGAACATCTTATCTTCTTCAGGCCTTTAAATGCACTCTTAATCATTAGCATCATCGTCTAAATTAAGTATATCATCATTCGACTCCTCTTCACTTTTGGACATATATTCTCCATCCTCTCTTATTATCATCACTCTCTTTTTGTGACATGAAGCTATTTGTCCTCTTCCTAAGCACTTGACATCTCAATTTTAGTTATTAAAGTGAAATCAGCCTTAGCTTTCTTTCCACTTTTTGTGTTCATTTTCGATTCGGTTACTTTACATTTTGACTTTAGAGTTTGGTCTTCCTATCTACTTCATGGTCTATTCCATTATGAATAACCTACACTATAAACAACAAAATAATTAATAGACTTCTTTTTTAATTGTTTTTCTATCTCTATAGATATTTGAATTACATTCTCTATGTAACATCATGTTACCCATGTAAAGGCTAAAATATTAAATATGAAAGAGTACTGAGAGATTAGAAAAGCATTGTATGCTCATGCATTATATGAGATACGCATACACGCGAATAGTGAACTTTTGCACATGAAAATAATTGTACATGCATTCATGGATAATTCTAGGTATAATTGAATTGTGATGTGATATTATTGAGAATTGTGAAATTATTGTAGTGAAAATTAAATTGGAGAGTATAGCTATTAATTTTAAACTTTGGTGAAATTTAGGATTTATTTCTAAAAATTTGGATATAATTGTACTAGGAAAAATGCCATTTGGCAAGTAAATTGATGTATGGAAAATAAAAATAGGAATCAAATTATATTGGAGATTTGTTAAAAACAACTTTGAAAATTTTGGAGATGATTTAGAATTTGTAAGAAGATGATATTGAAAATTTTCGGAGATAACTGTAATGAAAGGATGGGAGTTAATGGAACTAGTTCAAATAGAACTAACTAGTTTGTGAAGAAACTAGCTATTGTCTTCAGAAGTGGACAAGTGTCCAAGTTTTAAGTTAAATTTTCTTAACCTTTAAAGACAAATTACTGTTCTTGTCTTCATCCTCTTCTTGGCTGTCTTCTTCAAATTTCCACTTGTACACAGAGTTTTTCATCAAACATCCTTCAAAATTAAACTTTGTTTTCCCTTGTCTTCTACCACTCCCATTTTTGTTATCTATTTCTTTTGCCTCAAAAAAACCTGACCTAAACTATCTGTAAGATGAAGTACGTGGTTGCATGAAAATTAAGGTTTCTTAATATTTGAAGATTTTAGAGTTGTAACAAGTAAGTATCGTGGTAATCCTTATGAGAAATAGGAATATGAGATAAATTTGATGATTTAATTGTCATTACATGATCATGGAAATAAGGGCCATTTTCATAAACACTGTGTAAATAAGATGAAAATCTAGATATATTGTCATTTCATATATGATGATTATTCTGTTATCAGATAGTGTAGAGTTGATTATAAAGTAGAAATATTAAGGAAAATATGCATGAGAAGAGTGCAGAAATTATACAAGTGGTAGAGACATATATGCTTTGTTTTCCTTTTTCATTGTGTATATATGTATACATACGTGAATATTTTTGCTGGTTGGAGACATAAACCGAAAATAAGAGTAGGGTTAATGTGAAAGATAAATTTGTGATATAGATATGAGTTAAGATGAAATGGAAGAGCTGATGGAACTAAATGAGTGTAGTGGAAAATATGTATAACTAGGTGTAGAAACATTTTGAAGAAAACAGAAATGAAGGCTCTGTTTCTCTTCACTGTGAATGTACACATATACGTGAATATGTGAGTGTTTTCAGAGATGATCAAAAGAAAGAATTTAGAATTGGAAAATGGTTGTAAGATGATGGTCTGAGGTGAGAAAGATTGTTCAGATGATTGCGACCCCATTATCGTCCAGACGATCGCGACCTCCGTTATCGTCCAGAAGATCACGACCCCGCTATTGTTCAGACGTTCGCAACTTTGAAGGTTAGAGGCTGACAAACATCCTTCAGTATTCTGGCTATATCTCCTTCGTTGGACCTCTGAATGATATGAGACTTAAACTAGTGGACTCGTAACATATTACTCTACCTCTCCATAAAAAAAATCCTAGCAATTTGGAATCAATTGAGAGAGATCGAATGTAAAATGTGGGATGGGTCTGACTGAGTGTGTTTACAAATAGTCTAACATTTTTGTCCTTATCTGTCACACCCGAAAGCCTTTTGCAAACTGAACAGTCTTGCTTCTTTTGACCATAACTTCTTCTCGAAACCTCCAAATGACTTGATTCTTGAACCAATAGGTTCCTAACACATTATTATATCTCTCTATAAACAAATTGGTAGCATTCTGAATTGATTTGAAAAATATTGATTGAATGAAAGTGAGGGAACTTGTTGGAATAGTATGAACTGGTAAGATTTCACTGAACATACTTGGGCATTTCAGTTATATCTTGATCTGTAGATTTCCAAATGAGATGATTCTTAAATTGAAGTAAAACTAGAAACATAGGTTACAAATTGTATGAAGAGATCAAATTTTAATTCTATCTCTAAGAATTTCAATTTTCTGAATTGAAGTCAAGTACAGAATACTCTTACAGTTAAAAATAGTCCGAATTATTTGGAGAATATCTTTCAAAATAGTGGACCAATTTGTATGATTTTAGTGTCATTAGAAACTTAAGACATAGGGGAACATGTTTCTAGAAGAACTTGTTGCTAATGACTTCATTATCAGGGTTAGAAAGAATATGTAAAGTTGACCCGAAATGATGTTTTTGGGAAAAATTAAAAGGTGATTCGATGAGTTATGAATTGTGATTTTAATGATTTCATTGAGGTATGGTCCTAAGTACAAATTATACTTAGGTGAGTTATGAGATAAGATTGACTTTGTAATAAGAATAATAGAGCGATACATGGGAATGTTATGAACATGCATTGTGCATATTTCATATACATATATGTGCATTTTCAAACACTTATAATTTTTCCATATTGTGATATGTGTATATTGCTTGTTATAGAGGAGCAACTGGAACGTCCACATCCAGACATTGCCAGAACTTCTAGGTAGTAGCTTCGGGAGTGACTTATGAGTGATCCAGACGGTCTCACTCAATTAATTGTTTGATTTTATTATGTTTAAATTATTAAATGAATGTGATTTTATTATGTTTTTTTCGGAAAATGAAGGTCCAATGATTGTGATTTATGAATGAGATATTGAAGTGCTACTTGTATGTGAATATGACGGAATAATTGTTTCTCAACAATGCTGCTGAATGCCGGACCTTGGGTCCGATGATAAACGTTATTTGAATGTGAATGTGAAAGCATATGAGTTATTGAGAAATTGATATGTGAAGCATTTCAATATATGAATGCATGTGAGACAAAGGGAAGTTGTGACCCGAGTCGTTAGTGAAAAAGAGCTTAAAGCTCATAATATGAAAAGAGCCTCAGGCCCAGTTGAGAATGCACCCAATATCTACTAAAGGATATGGGACATAATTTGACACAGCTCGATATCCACTAAGGGATATGAGCTAGTAAAAAGGCACTCGGTCACAACGATAATAAGAAATGAAAGTGAGTCTCATGTACATTGCATTTATACTTGATATGTGTTGGACCCCGAACTTTGATTGGACATCAGAATCGGTAAATAAGGAAATTAGTGTTGTATTTGGGTAATATTGCTAATGATGTTGGAGGTTAATGTATGAAATGAGTGTTT
>JANIPN010000217.1:18459638-18469765 GCA_027478595.1 Erythroxylum anguifugum | reverse complement strand
GTCATATAATCTTACTCACATTAACATGCTAATTAACTCCACAAAAATACTCTATTAAGACCTCAAAATTCATTTAAGTCATTGCCTAACTCCTTCCAAAAATCAAGACCTTTTTTTGATCATGTAATTTAAGGAATTTACTAGCACTTCCTTCTAGAAAAAAAATATTCCTCATTGTCTTAAGTTTCTAATGACACCAAAATCATTCAATTTGGTTTAGTAATCTAAAAGTTATACCCCAAATATTTTTGAGTTGTTCTTATGCTGAAACAATATTATGTGATCAATTTCCATCTGAAAATTGATATTCTTAGAGACTGAATTAAAACTTGATTTCATCAAACAATTTGTAGCTCTATTTCTCTAGTTTTATCCAAATCAAGAATCATCTCATTTAGATAACTAGAGCAAAAGTTATAGCTGAAACACCAAAGCATACTCAATGAACATGTTTCAATTACATTTACCAACTTTTAACTTCCAACATTTCACATACAGTAATTCTAACTTTCAAGAAAAGTTTGGGGCCCAACAAGACCTAAGCAATTTCAAGAAGCCCACCAGTCATAACCTTCAACCCAATTTCCTTTCCAGACCTAATATAATTTCTCTTACCGTAAGCCCAATTTCAACACCAAGCCCTCTACCCAATGCCAAATATGTTGAAAATGGGGACATATTGCTGCTCATTGTCGATTTTTGTATTTAAAATCTCATAAGCTCTACTAGATTCCACTAACCTACTAATAACATTACCATCGCTTTCTCCACCATAAACATCCAACCCGATTAGGACCATGCTCCTTTCACCATCAATAATGTCACTCAATGGTTACCTGATACTGGTGCCACTGCTCAAGTGACTCAGTATTCCCATATTGTAGAATCTATCACACCTTATGATGAATCCAATCAAGTTATTGTTGGTAATGGATACACTCTTTCTATTTCATCTAATGGTACCATAACACTTCCCACTTTTTCTCATAATCTTCACCTTCATGATATATTGATTGCTCCTCATATCACTACTAATCTTTTATCTATTTCCAATTTTTCCATTGAAAATTCTTGTGTCATTGAATTTAATCCATCTAGTTATGTTGTTAAGGACCTCAAACACAAGATCCCGCTTCTCATAGGCCCCGTCCATAACAGCCTTTATCCCATGAAGATTCCAACATACTTCATCAGTCTAGTTGCTCTCATAACGTCCTTAAATTCAATAAATTTGTTGCAACAATGTCTTGGTCATACATGTCACTTTACATTATCCAGATTAGGTGATAGTTTGTCATTTAAAAATTTTACCAATTCATGTACTTCTTTCTTCAAGACAAAAGTGTTGATCTTTCATTTCCTATTCTTCTTGAGTTTCTATTAAACCTTTACAACTAATTCACTATCATATTTGAGGTCCTTGCCCATCTTTTCCCACTCTGGTTATCAATATTTCATTATCTTTATCAATGAATTTATTCGTTTTACTTGAATTTTTCCTCTTACCCTCAAAAATCAGGCCTTGGTTCATTTTAAATCCTTTAAAGCCACTGCTAAAAATCTCCTCTCCACTACCATACAAACTTTTCAATGTGATGCAACACCTAAACTCACCAAATATGCCTTTGGTCACTATCTTGTTTCCATTGGAATCACTCTTCACATCTCTTACCCTTATACACCTAAACAAAATAGTCTTGTAGAATGAAAAATTCCTCACATCACTGAAATTGGTCTTACCCTCCTTCTCCATTCCTTCCTTCCCAAGTTTCTTTGGTATGAAGCCTTCACCACTACTGTTTATCTTATAAATCTCTTACCCACTCATGTTCTTCCTCACAAATCTCCACATTAAGTCCTTCACTATACTCAACCTAACCTCTCATCGTCGGGTCTTTAGTTGTGCTTGTTTTCCTTGTTTGGGCTACACTTGCCTAGACAAACTACACCAAAATTTGTCCAATCTATTTTTCATAGCTATACCTCCAAATATATGGGTTAACGGTGTTTCAATCCTCTCACCTTTAAACTTTACATTTCTTATCATGTTTGCTTCCTTGAACATCTTTTTCCTTATAAAAATTTTCCATTGTCATCCTTTACCTCACTTTCCTCTTCTCCTATTTCTTTAACTTTTCCTTTTGCCCCTCTATCGTTTACTTCCTTTTTCCTTCTTTCCACAACCACATCACATCCTCCTCCTCATCCTAATATCACATGTACCCAAGATCACACACATACCCTTTGTAACTTTTTTTATTACATCAATTACACTATCACCATCCCGAATACTCATTTTTGATCCCACATCCTTTTTTAAAGCTAAAAAAATTCCTCAGTGGCACCAAGTCATGCTTGATGAGTTCAACGCTTTCCATTATAATAACACATATACTCTTGTTCCTCCCTTACCAAACATAAACACTGTCAACTGTAAATGGGTTTTTTTCGCTAAACAAAATCTCAATGGTTCTCTTAAGCATTACAAAGACTGTCTTATAGGAAAAGTTTATCACCAAAGCTGGGAGTTGATTATGCCACACTGTCAGTCCTGTTGTCAAACTAACAACTATTCACATCATCATTTCCCTATCCATTTTTCAAAATTGTCATATTCACCAACTTGATATCAATAATGCCTTTCTTTATGGTTACTACAAGGACCTGATTATATGTCTCAACCTCCTAGCTTTACCGATCCCTACCTTCCTCAATATGTTTGTAGACATTATAAAGCCTTATATGGTCTCAAATAAGCCCTTCAAGCTTGGTTTCATTACCTAAGTGAAGAACTCCTTGATCTTCATTGTAAACCCTCAAAGTCTGATACATCTCTCTTCATTCATAAAACCCATTCTCACATAACCTTTCTCTTAGTTTATGTGGATGATATTTTCCTCATTGGTTCTTCACCCTTCTTTCATCATAACACTTATTCATAATCTCAACTCTACTTTTTCTATAGGAGACTTAGGTGAACTTCATCACTTTCTTGGAATTGAAGCTCACACCACTTCTCATGGCATTCTTCTCGGCCAAAAACAATACAATAAAGATCTTCTTCTTTAATATGAATTTCATAAATCTAAACCAGTTCATACACCCATCACTCTATCTCTTCCCTTGTTAAAAAATCATAGTGTTCCCTTTTTCTATTCTACTGAATATCGTAGCACTGTTGGTATACTTCAATATCTTTGCCTCACCAATCCTAGCATTCAATTTGTTATCAACAAGGTATTCTGATTTTTACAGTGTCCTATTGACATTCACTATTCTACAGTAAAATGAATTCTATAATATGTCCATGCCATACCCTCTTATCGCATTCATTTCACCACATCTCCCAACCTTTCTTTTAAAACCTATTATGATGCTGACTGGGCTAATTGTCCTGATGTTCGATGTTCTATGTCTAGTTCTAGTATCTTTCTTGGGCCCAATCTTATTTCCTATAGTGCTAAGAACTAACCCATTGTTGCTTGATTCAGTATCGAAGCTGAGTACCACAACATTGCTTTTACATCTGTAGATTTATATTGGATTATTGCTCTTCTTGGTTAACTGTATTTTACTACCCTTTCCACCACTTTTGGTGTGATAATCTTGGTGCTACATTATTGGCCTCAAATTCAGTTTCTCGTGTTCATACCAAGCATATTGAAATTGATATTCATTTTGTTCATGATCTTGTCACCAAAAAAACTCTATTCATTTGACACATTTTGTCCTCTACTCAGATTGTTGATATTATAACCAAAGCTCTTTTCTTTTCAGCTTTTCAATGAATTCAAGACAAGCTTACAATTTTCTCCTACCATGAGAGGGGGGCTAATAACATCTCAACAGGTTAACTACCATATGATGTATCATTTCACATTATTCATATGTTCATATCCATTCAGCTGTAATATTTATTTAATCTTATCATTTAGTTTAGATTGAATCAATTTCACATTAGTTCATTCTATCTCGTTTAGTGTTATAAATATAACATACATTGTACAACAATTTACATAGAAAACTCAAATCAATTTATTCATTTTTTTAATTGAAAACTCCCAAAGTGACTTGAGCAAAAACTACCTCCAAAAGTTTTAGACTGCTTTTTACAAACCTGGCTCTGATACGATGAATAAATTATAGATAGAAAGAAAGATAAGAGAAACCTTATATATTTTTGTGTGTATGATCATATGTACAAGGGGTATTTATTTATAATGAGCCAAACTAAATAAGAAAGAGATCCCTGATCTTATGCAATCTATTCATACAATTATAGTAATTAGTTGACTATTATATGCTAAAATTAAGGATTAGATTATTGTTAACATCATTCTTAAAGATTTGAAAATTTTTTGCTTGAATAAATTTGCTATACCTTATTTTTGGGGAAACGATTCTCTTTATATACTACTAAGTTTGCTAGACCTTATTTTATATCAAGAGTAACTGGTTTTAGTTGGAAGATTGTCATATTCTTGTTAAGATTGAGATTAATGATGTTGTCGTAGGCCTTTTAGTAAGCATGATCAAGAAACTACTGGCCATGTTTCATGAAGATGTGGAGAATTAAAATTGTGCAAAACTAAGGTCAAATGTTGGTTTTTGCATAAATACTTGATGCCTAAAAATCAATTAGGATAATGTAATCCAAAAATAGTATGAGAATGATGTACTGCTCTTGGAAATCTAACCTCCCTTTTATATTTTGAATTGTTGAGATGATTTGCATACAATGTCAAGATGCAGTTTATTTTAATGTTATGCTTCATTTGAAGCAAGGTTCCAACATATTCATCGTATAAAGTAAAAAAAATAAGAATGTTTTGTCAATTATTTGATACTATACATAATAGAAATGATGACGTATTTTGATACATTGATAACATTGGATTCATTGGTATAAAAAGATACTCCCATATAACAGATGTTCTTATAAAGGTTGATAATAACATATCTTCTCAATTTTCTAGTTGTAATTATATCAGATAAACTTATCCTTGTATTATCTTATCTTAGTTTATATAACATCATATACAATATGGTTATTTAGTTTAGATTAAATCAATTACAAATTGATTCATCTTATCTAAATTAGTATATAAATATAGCATACATTATACAAATATTTACATCAAAATATTAATACACTATACTTTACTTTCAACATTTTCAACTTGGTCTTTTATTTTATGGTATTACAACCTACCTAAGCTAAGTCTCAATTTTTTTTCACCACTGCTACATCTACCATCCATAAATGCAACCCTACTAGACTACTATACATATAACCTCACAATGCAGAATATTAACACTTCACTACCGATTACAAGCACATCCAATTTTAATACTACAACTTTAACAACAACAATTACCTTATCTGGTGAAATCAAGTTGAAGCCATCATATTTACATATGACTTAATCAGAAATATTGACGGATCAATCACCCATCATCCAAGACCATGAATCAACCAATGAAACTTCTCCTCCTCTAGTAGAATTCCTAGAATGGATAAAATAGGACAATTTACTCTACTATTGTCACACTGTAACATTTACCTCCATAATCACATATCTTGCTCTCGACTGTGACACTACTTGAAGCCTCTGGATAGCATTAGAGACCCTTTTTCTTCAACAAACCACTGTTCAAAAATCACTCCTTTGTCTTCATCTTCACACCACCAGAAAGGAGGTTCCACCATTACATATTATCTAAAGATCATTGCCACTACCACTGAAGATTTGGCAGCAATATGTGACCCAGTCTTATCTGACGACCTGGTTCTCTGCACCTTCAACAAACTTCCTCTAAAATATGACTCCTTCATTACTGCCATGAAGAACTGTGAATCATCTCCATTTTCTCTAAGCTATGAGCCAAACTGCTACTTCACAAACAATGCTTATTATCCCTCCGTCAAACTCCACCAGACATTGCCTTCACTGTTCAATATAGACATCAACCTCTTCCTCACGATAGTGGCAGCAGACCATCGTCCAACCAGTGAAGCATGTATCTATAATAAGAAGACCACGTTAGGTCTTCTTTTAATTAATCCCGGATTAAGCCATACCATAATACTTTAGGCTTTAGCCCATATCAGCTCACCTAGACCTAGTAGCCATATTCACCTCACTAGACCCACTATACCTATCCACTCAACACTTCTACCAGCTTAGCCCCTACAGCCTAAATCAATTAAGCCATTCAAAATCATATCCTAATTCCACCTTCTGACCCAAATCTAGTTCCCAACCTCCAAATTTTCAATTTTGGAAAAAAATACTCACATAATTGTTATTTGTTGTTTTTGCTACATGCAATCTCAAAACAAATTTTCCAATCCTTCCTCTAACCCCTAACAACTTCAACCAACTTTTTGTGCGTTACCCATTAATCCAAATTCATTCACCTCTTCCCCCAATGAAATTACCAAAAGGCTTCTAGATACTAGTGCTTCTTCTCAAATGACACCTAACAATAATATTGTCAACTTGATTAAACCATATCATAGTACTAATCAAGTAGTTTTTAGTAATATGACTACTGTTCCTATAACTTCCAAAGGTTCCTTATCTTTCCATATCAATCTGTGACCATTACACTTAAATAAAATACTAATTGTGCCTAAACTTATTGCAAATTTGCTTTTTATTGCTCAATTTGTTAAAGGCAATTCATATTTAATTGAATTTAATCTATTTGGATATATTTTGAAGGACCTTTCTACCAAGATTCCACTTCTCGAGGGAAACATCCACAATAATCTCTACCCCCTCAAGGTTTCTTTCAATTTCATAAATCTTATGGTTTTTATGCTCAATGCTTCACACATTTGGCGTCAACGTCTTGGTCATCTATGTTCTCAAATCTTTTCCTAATTATTTACATCTGATTCAATGTCTCATGCTCATCTTCATTGTAATTTATGTCTTTAAAGCAAAAGTTGTCATCTTTCTTTTCCTACATCTACTAGAGTATGTACGACACCTCTTCAACTTATTCATTATGACAATTAGGGACCATCACCTTTGTTATCATATTCTAGTTAAAGATATTTTATAATTTTTATTGATGATTTTAGTTGTTACACATGAATTTATCCTCTAGGTTATAAGTCTCAAGCAGCACAAACATTTCAATTTTCTAAAACCATTGTTGAGAACTTATTCTTAATAAAATGAAAAATTTTAAATGTAATGGAGCTTTTGAACTCATCGAACGATCATTTTCTACTTTTCTCACCACTCTCGACATTTCTTTCTATATTTATTATCCTTATAACCCACAATAAAATGGTGTTGCTAAACATAAAATTCGTTAGATAACTGAAATAGGAATCATTCTTTTTGTTCACAACTCTCTCCTAAAGAGATTTTGGTATGAAGCCTTTTCAGTTGTTGTTTACATTATAAATTTTTTAGCATCATCTATCTTACATTTCAAATCTCCTCACAAAATGTTGTTCAACTCTTCTCCAAATCTTAATCATCTTTGGGTTTTGAGTTGCACATGCTATCTTTTCCTTGATCACACTAGAACTAATAAACTCACAACCAAATCCATCTCATGTGTGTTCCTCGGCTATGCTTCCAATTGTAAAGGATAAAAATGTTTCGACCCCTCCATAAATAAAATTTATCTTTCCCAACATGATAGATTTCTTGAAAATCAATTTCTTACACTCCAACCACACTCCTCTTCCTATTCTATCACTTCTATATCTTTTCCAATACAAAATTAATTATCAGCTGCTCCTCCATCATTGTCTACTCCTACCATCTCACTGGCATCGACTACTTTTGCCTCACCCACCTCCTCTACCCTCTTCCTTGCATACTTCACTTGTTCCTCAACCATCATCTTCCTCTTCTTATCCTATGGTCACTCGCATTTAAGACTACACTCGACCTTTAAAATCATTTCCTTACCATATAACGTACAGCACCATTGGTCCTATGTCTCTTGATCCAGACCCTACTTCTTTCACTTAAGCAAACAAATTTCACCACTGGTGACAAGCCATGCTTGATGAGTTTAAAGCTCTTTATCATAACAATACTTGGTCCCTTATTCCCCCTTGTCTAAGTGTAAATATTGTTAGTCATAAGTGGGTATTCCATACAAAACTTGGTACTGATGGTTCATTAGACCACTATAAAGCCTGCTTGGTAGCTAAAGGCTATCATCAATCACCTAATCATGAATACACTAACACATTTAGTCTGGTCGTCAAACTCATGGCCATTCACCTTACTCTTACACTTACTATAGTTAAAAACGGGTTCATTCGTCAACTTGATGTTAGCAATCTTCATAGCCACTTACAAGAACCTATTTTTATACAACAACCACCTGGTTTTGTTAATCCTCATCATCCTTATTATGTGTGTCATCTACATAAAGCTCTTTATGATCTTAAGAAAACTCCTAGAGCTTAGTTTCACCGCTTAAGTTATAAACTTGTTGACCTTGGGTTCACTTCCTCCAAAGTTGATACATTTCTTTTTATTCACGCCACATCAACTCACTCTACCTTTATCTTTGTTTACGTGGATGACAACTTAGTCACTAGTTCTTCATAAAAATTTATTGAAACCATCATTGATGGTCTTCACTATGCTTTCTCCTTAAAAGATTTAAGACCTCTTTACTACTTTCTTGGCATTGAAGCCACATTTACATCCACTGTCCTTCTTCTCACACAATCTAAATACAATTATGACCTTGTTCAATGCACACATCTGACTCTTCCAAACATGTCTCTATAGCCATTACCCCCTCTCTACCACTTTCTGAAAATCATGACCTTCCTCTTTCTAATCTTACTAAATATCATAGTATTATTGAAGCCATTTAGTACCTTTGTGTAACCAGAGCTAATATCCAATTTTCTATTAACAAAGTTTCATAGTTTTTACACCATACTACTAATGTTCACTGGATAGTGGTTAACGTCATTTTTCAGTATCTACGCTCTACCTTGTCCCATGGTCTACATTTAACCAAACCTTTTGCCTTAATCATCACTACTTACTCTGATGCTAATTGGGCTAGATGTCCTTAAGAACATCAGTCTACATCTGATTATTGCATTTTCTTTGGCTCCTTTTTAATTTCATGGAGTTCTAAGAAACAACCTACTATGGTCAAATATAGCACTGAAATAGAATACAAGAGCATTGCTCTAGCTATCACTGAACTATGTTGGCTAAATTCTCTACTTGGTGAACTTAGATTCTCCGACATTATACCACTTTTGTATTGTGAAAACATCAATGATACCTTTCTTGCTGCAGATCTTGTCTATCATAATCATACCAAACATATTGAAATTGATATACATTTTGTTCGTGATTTGGTTACAAAGAAATTTCTGTTTATCCATCATATATTGGCTTACTGACTTACTGATATTCTCACTAAACCACTCACCTCTACTCCTTTTTTGCTATTACGTTAGAATCTCAATGTTCTTTCGAGCATTAGCATGTAGGAGGCTGATAAAATCACATTTTCTTAAATTTTTCAACTGAAATTATATCAAGTAAACTTACTCTTGTATTATCTTATCTTAGTTTAAATAACATCATAAATAATCTGATCATTTAGTTTCGACTAAATCAAATTGATCCAGCTTATCTAAATTAACGTATAAATATAGCATACATTCCACAGAAATATACAACAGAAAATTAATACACTACCAGTGTCGGCCATGGGCAGGGGCCAGCGGGGCACCCGCCCAGGGCCCACTGGGGCCCCCTCTCTAAACTAACCTTAGCTAACTTTTTTGGTTTACTCCTTCGATCCTTCCCATTAGCTAATGAGTAATGTTTGACCAAAAAAAAAGAATAATGACTTTAACTGATCGCGGCTCGTCGTTCGATCCTAAGATCGATCCTTGGAAACCGGTCAAAAATAATTTATAACAAGGATTGCAGTATAGGGTGCAACCTCGGGTCGTCTCTCTTATTGGAACCTAATGAAATGGATCTAAGCTAGCCTATATGTCATTCAATGCAAGTGAAATTAGCAAGAAAAAAGGGGGGTTTTGATTTTGAAAACATTAATAAACTAAAATGCATGTAAAAAGTATTTTTGGGTTTTTGGAAATA
>JANIPN010000217.1:18442534-18459538 GCA_027478595.1 Erythroxylum anguifugum | reverse complement strand
GTCATTTATGTTTCATACAAATATGTAAACTTAAGTATATTGTCGATTTATTGGGGTTCTTTTTTTTCACCCTGGATCTATAAAACTATAAGAGCGGCCCTGTACATTACCCTTGACTTTCGACATTTTTAGATTGTTCTTTTATTTCAAAGTTATCCAACGAATTCATTTACCTATTTGCCACTCGAAAATGCCAATTCATGGCTATGAACCCAGACATGGCAGCAATTGCTTTTACGTTCTTGTGACAGCACGTACTAGGTCATGTTCTGCTTTTGCGTTCACAGATATTTCCTTAGATTCTTGGTTTCCCTGGCTTTTTAGATAGCCAGCTCACATGGATAAGAACAATTCATGCAGCAGTTGCTTTTCTTATGACAGCACCTACTACGTGCTGTTCAGCTTTTTCGTTCACACATATTCCCTTCTCTTCTTGGTTTCCCTGGCTTTTAAATAGCCATCTCACACGGAGAAGAACAATTCATGCCTACAGAACCCAGACAAGACAACTGTCGCTTTTACGTTATCGTGACAGCACCTACTGCGTACTGTTCAGCTTTTACGTTCACACATACTTCAGTCGCTTCTTGTTTTCCTTTGATTTTCAATAGACAGCTCACGTGGATAAGACCGTCGACCTCCATAATTATAGTCAAAACAGTAACGGCACTTCCAACGAGAAAACGTGTACCACAACAGGATGGAATCTGTGTTTCAGATTTTTTTTAAAAGGTAATCTGTGTTTCAGATTATTTAATCTCGTCCACGTAGAACTTGTATAGATATGTAGATAAAATTTAATAAAATAAAATAAAAATTAATTAATCAGGATAAAGAATTTGATCTGGTATCACAAACAAAATTGGCTAGTAATTGAAAAGTGATTAAATTATTGGACTGGGTGAGAAAAAGTTTGAGGTGATCAAATTTTAATGAAAAACATCGAGTGAAGGACTATACGAATCATAAAGTTATTGAAGTATGCTACCCAATAATGTCTCCTGCTGTCTATCATTAATGGTCACAAGCTCGACATTGAAAGATGCATTTCCTTCTGCATTAACTAAGTTGATTCCACGATCTCAACAAGTTGGTACTGGCCATACATTTGGGTTTGGTAAATCTTGTTTTGATAATCAAATTTAATCATCAAGCTAGAATTAGTGCTGTTTATCACACGGGAAGATACAGTTTTATGTATTGATAAGTTTTTTATTTTTATTTTTTTGGAAAGTGATAGGGAAAACTTTTATATAAGAAAAAAAGTTTAATTTGTTGCTCAGACTCTTTTTTAAAGTAAAGCCAAAATCGATTAAAGTAAAAGCTCCAAAGTGTCTTACGAAAATAACAAGGTGAGAGCCCACGTGCAGATAACAAGGAAACCAGTCAAGGTTAGGCTTTCGAAAATAAATTGAATTAGTTATTAGTTGATCGGGTTATCAATGCTTTCAAAACTAACTATGATTTGTTAAACTTTTGTAATGGTTATAGAACTAGACTAAATCCCAAGAGAAAAAACTAACTTCTCAATTTCAATTGTCTAAATAAAGTGGAAGTTTGTGATTAATTAACTAATGAACTAAAATTAACAAAGAATCAAAATATTCTTCTGACAATAAAGATTGAGAAATTCAATTTTTAACTAAATCAAGAAATTCAAATTTTAATAACTCTAATTCAAAGGAAATATCTCATCTAATTGAAAATTGATCATTGTTTTAAAAAAATAATTTTACAATTCAAGTAATTAGTCGAAACATATTAAAAAAGTCATAATAAGTCTTATACATTCTTAAATTAGTTGGTTCAAACCCACCATTCAAACAAAAATTTACCATCAATTGATTGAGTATGATAACATTACATATCAATTAAATGATAGCAATAAACTTACTAAAAAAGACTAAACTCTAAATTAAACAATTGAAATAGCTACAGCTATTCAATTTAGCTTTCTTATTTATCATAAGTCAAATATGTAACTTTATAAATAACCTATTGGTTACTTATATCAATCATTCATGACAATTTCAAATTATTGAATTTATAGATAGCTATAGAATAATAATCAAATTAATTTGTCAGATTAATCGATATTGGTTTCTCATAAATTCAAAGAACATAAACCACGAAATACTTAAATTGAGATATAAAAAATAGGTTTAGAACAAAACTTCCCAAGGTTACAACTAGAGTTTTGAATCTTCTTTAATTAGAATATTTGGAATTAGCCACTCATAAGTTAAGTTCCAACACCAAAAATAGAAGAAAAGATGAAGGATTAATAGAAAGTTACAAAGAAACAAAAATAAGATGATACAGAAAAGTGAAGAACGTTTTCCTCTCCATTTCTTACCCAAAGACTAGCTTCCCTCTATCATGCAAAGATTCCTATTTAAACAAATCCATGTCCCTATATAATAGGGCTGGAAATAGGTTTTCTAATTGGATTCAAACTCTTTGGAGTGAATCTAGTGATCTTGCCTTATCCACTATAATAACCTTTTCACTTTTTCAAAATTCGTGATTTTGACAAATAATGCTCTAATTGGATCCAATCTCCACTTGTCATCTCATAAAACAAAATAAATATTGATTTCTCCATTTAAGCACCAAAATTAAGCCAAAACAAAAAAAGATAGATCTAATTATCTTAACCAAATAACATATTATCAAATTATCCCACACTAGACTCGAGTTTATCCTCAACTAAACATTAATTCAATATATCAGTCATCCTTATAATAGCCTCTTATCTTCTTTCATGTTATCTAGAAATATCCCAAAACTACAACACATTAAAGGTTTAATATAAAATAATAATTAAAAGAGCAAGCACTCATATGACACATTTTAGAGTGAAAATATGGTATTTCATCAATTCCATCAAAATAATTGAAACAAGATTTGACACCCTCTCATTGATTTCTCTTTATACAGTCAAAGTGTTTAGGGTTCATTAAGCTATAAAGTCAAAGTATAGCAAGTTATAATAAACTTACTCATAAATCATATCTCCACCATAAAAAAAAACTTAAGGAATAATTCTCGATAAGAGTTATAATGTGACTTAGGTAAAATATGACAAAAACAAGTTTTAGGTTAAATAAATTGAAAAAAATAATACAAACTTATGCACACAAGTTTCAACTTAAATCAGTCCAAAACTCACTTGATTTAAATAACATCCTTTTCAATCACCTCATCATTCTTTTCTTTTCCTTTTCTTCTTTCTTCTCTTCTTCTCTTTCTTATCTTTTATTTTATCTTTATTTTTTAGCAAGAACATCAAAGAGCAGATATCTTCTTTTTTTTATATACTCCCTCCCATTCTAAAAAATGAAAAATTAAAACAATGCAACTTGAATTAACTAGTTTACCTTTCATGAAAATAGTCAAAATCCTATGTAAATAAGCTTGATATAATTCCTTCAATTTAGGAGCTCAAAATTGTTAAGGAGATTAACAAAAAGAAGAGCAAAAGTGACTTGTAACAAGGTTAGTATTTAAAAAAAAGGAAATGTTAAGCTCAAATTGGTTTTCTAGCGATAAAAATCAAGTTATGTTTGTCTAGGTCAAAAAGAGTTATACCTAAGTGCTCTTATCATTTCTATACATAAATTCATAAAAAAATATAGTCTTAAAATATATTCAAGAGCAATTTCTAGCATAAACAAGCTACATTTGATAACACACCAAAAAGAAAAATATATGAGCACAAGTATGATGAATTGCTCTTAGGCTCAAAAGCTCATATAGGTGTCAAAATGCATAAAGTCTTATGCATTTTCATTGAACAAAACCAATGAGATACTTGAAGTAATTTAATGACAAACATTAAATACACATGTCTCTCATACATTAAAACTCAAACCAAAATTGTATCCTAACTTAGTGATTAACTATAAACAACAATAATAAAATTTTAAGGCTACCACGAGAAATAATCAACATACAAATCATAGTATTTGTGAATCTAAGCATAAATCTCAAAGTTCATCATAGAATATACTTTTCCTCCCCCACACACCTAAACCATACATTATCCCTATTGTATGCACAAGATGCTCACATTCCACAAAAATAAGCAACATAAAACAAAGCATAGAGTAGAAGACTCCCCTGAGCTGTGAGCACCTGAAATTAGATGTACTATAGTGTTGGTGGACATAGAGGTATCACCCCTATAAATTGCAACAGAGCATCCAAATTCCTCTCCAGTTTATGGATTTTATGTTCCAACCTCTCTAGTCGAAAGTGACGCTCATGTTGGATTAGTGGAACCAAAAGATACAGAGGTTGTGGAACATCAAAACCCTATTATGATTTGATGATGAACCTTGTCATGGGGGATTTTGTTACTCGAGTAACCTCATTCTGCTTAAACAAGCCTTGTCCAATGGTTCCATCTCATAAGCTATATGCATATCAATATCAGCCATATCAAACAAATTTAGATTAATAGCCAAGTGAGTAATAAGGGAACCAAGAAATAAGTTCTTGTTAGAAGAGATAAGAGTGTTAAACTGCCTAGCTAATGAAGCACCCAAATTGAAGTATACACCAACTCAAATGCAAGTACAAGTCTTAGCCTTCATTCCTAAATAATTAAAAGCTAAGAAATGATGTATATAAATCCATTCGAGTTCATTAAGATCATTGCCCTTATATTTACTTGGATGATACACCAACTGTTCAGAAGAAATTGATTTCCATACTCTGTAAGAATCAAAATCACTATAGTTTATAATAGTTTCTTTGTATTGGGTCATATAAGCATATTCCTCATTTACCAACCCCAAAACTAAATTAAATTAAGTGATGCTCTGTTTAAATTTGACACCCATCAATCTATATTGTACCACATTGGGGCTATATAAAGTTAAATTATCCAGTTTATCACTAAATATCGAACAACGAATTAATACAAAATGTCTCTAACTCATACCAGTAATCAAATCATCAAAATTTTCTTTCATATACAATTCTTCTAAGGAAGGATAATGCACATACTTACCAATATTAATATGTCAGGTTTTGAGAGCGATATATCTTTGTTTTTTTTGTTTAAAGATGAAAGTGAGATATTCACAAAGGTCCAACTTAGCTAGTGGCAAGCTAGATGTATTTTTAGTTATCCGAGCATGCTTCCTATGGGTGCCAATCGTAGGTCCAATTTCATATTAATTTTGTGCAGTTAGATTCACCTTATAGTTGCCTTTTTTCTTTCTCTAATTAGTATTTTTAACATCTCTAATTAATAACTTAAACAACCTGGTAATAACTAAAATCAAATTTAAAATGAAGGTTAAAATTATTTAATAAAAATAGGTGAAAGAAAACTAGAAAATAAAAAGGACGTTAGTAAAATACTCGTGGAGAGCTGGACTGCTTAGTTTGTGTGTTGTATGGATGGCGTTATACATTGGTAGGTTGGGATGCTAAAGTTGTGCTTTGAATTTTTTTTATTTTTTAATTATCATTTTTTAAAAAATTATTTATATCATCATTTTGTTTTTATTTTTATCTCTTTTATTATTTTTTATTATTTTAATTAATATTTTAAATTAAAGATTTATTTATTTATTAAAAATCACATTTTCTAAAAATAAAAGATATTACTAACATCTATAAGCTGTGATCACACCTTATGAATGTTATTATTTTGGAAATAAGGGGTTCGCTCTAGAAAGCTAAATCATATAAGACGTGATCTCGCCTTATAAATTTTAATATTCAAGAATTTAAGATGATTGTTACCTTAACCTGAGTTATATAAGGTGTGATCATGTTAAATTTTAGTAATCTAGAATTTTGGGTCTTTTATCATAACAGCCAAATTACATAAGGCACAACCTTGCCTTATGAATTCAAAGAAAAACAAATGAAAACTATATATAACAAAAACAAAACTAATAAAAATTATCATGTTTTAGATTGTCTCCTAAAAAGAGCAATTATTTAACATCGTTATACTCGATAGAGCTTTTTACTTCTCAAACTTCTATGTACTGAGGAAATGCCAAATCAATATCCACCACCCTTAAAACTGTCATCTCCTTATAAAATGGTTTCTATCTATGTTCGTTTACCTTAAAAGTCTTCCCAAAATCTAAACTTTTTATTTCCATTGCAGAATAAGGAAATCCATTAATGATAATAAAAGGACAAAACCATCTAAAAGGTAACTTACCTGACATAAGCTTTAGTCAAGAGTTATATAATAACACTTCTATCCCACATCAAATTGATTTCCCAAGATCATATTATCATGGAACAATTTGGTTTTCTCTTTATAAATTCTTGCATTCTTATAAGCATCTAACTTTAGTTCCTCTAACTCTTGCAACTGTAATTCCCTGGCCTCCCTATCCTTTTTTTGGTAATTCAGTAAGTAGATAAAATAAAAGAATAATAAAGTACAAGCTACGAGGAGACCCCGAATCCAAACAAAACCACATTTAAAAGTAGCCCTTCTTGTGCGAAGAGCCTAACTACACAACATCAACACGCTAATAAGACTACCAAGAATAGGGACTGAAAGGAGATACAACCTAATCAACAACAAACCTAATCCCCTATACCCAGTAGCCAATCACAGAAGGGACTCAACAAGAGACTCCCATATAACAAGTGACTTACACTCAAGGTGCTCTGGCTGATGAGTTATACTAACAAAAGCTGGGATCATTGGACAGCAACTCTCGGAATTCCCAAGTATGAGAAAGTTACTGAGTAAGATACCATGCTCTTCACAAGTAATAGTAGGTGTCAACAAAACTATGTTAAGAAGGTGGTTGAAGTTGCTTTCCCAGGTTGAGAAGTCCACTGCATCCTGAACGTGAAACATGTTAGAGAAACTAAAACCAAATATCACAATTTACCTACGCTCAGTGTTTAAGCAGAGCTACTCCATTACTTGGAAGATCACTTTAACATTGAAGCTCCCCACGTCCAAGGCTTTATCTTGGAAGGTTCTGAGGTTTCTCTCAGACAAGAGGTTATAAACAACTATAGCTAGCAAGGTAAGGAAGGTGTGTATGTCAATATGGGGCCGCGGAGTTTGGTTGAACCAAGTTGGAATGGAGAGTAGGTTTAAGAGGGAGGGAATGTTTAGCTGAAAATGACTAAGACAGTAAAGCCAAACTGAATTGGAAAAGGGACAATCAAAGAAAAGGTGTCGAATAGATTCATTGTCCGCTAAACAAAGGGAGCAATAGTTTGGGACAAAAGTATAACACAGTTAGTATCTTGTATGTAGCTTATTAAGGAAAGGTAATCACAATATAAAGGCATGCCTGGTGAGAGTACCATGAGACCATACCAAGTTATACTAAGGGACTCTAGGAGAGGGGGGTCTCAACAAGGAGTAGGCTGAAATGTTGGTGCAAGATTTAGAGGGGTTGGCAATCTATTCTAGTCTATATTAAAATGTTTCACTCAATAAGCTTTATATTCAACCTCCACCAGTAAATGGCAAGTTTTACTAGAAACCAATCAATAAGGAGACATTCCTATTGGTGTTCTATAAGTTGTACGATACACCTAAAGAGCATTTTCTGTACATGAACTTTAATCATTTCGTCCAATATTTACCATCTTTTTCAAATTAGATTTTACTTATTTGTTTTATACTTTTACTTATCCATTCAGTTGTGGATGGTACATCATAGCTACTTGATGACACACTCCATAATTTTTAAACAAAGTTGCCACTACTTTGTTGTAAAAATGGCTTCTTTAATCACTAATAATAGATTGAATAACTCTAAATGTATTGAAAATATAAGACTTTATAAAACCTATAACAACTCTTGAATCATCAATCTTGTTGGCTTTTGCCACCACCACTTCAAAACATAATCAATTGCTAAAAAAATGTAAGAAAAATCATAAAAGGGCCCATAAAATCAATACCATATATTTTAAATATGTCAACCATAAGAATTTTCATTTAAGCCATTTCATTTCTATGAGATAACGTACGTAAGTTTTGGCATCTATTACAACTTTTAGAAAACACATAAGTATTCATAAACAAAGTCTCCCAATACAAACCATTATTTAAAAATTTTCTGGCAATTCATTTAAGACCAAACTGACCACCGCATGCACAATTGTGATAAAAAGTTAAGACACAATGAAGTTCTTCCTCTGGCACACAATGCTTAATAATTTGATCAGATCAGAACTTTCATAGGTGTGGTTCATCCCAAATATAATATTTTACTCATTCCTTATCTTTTCCTTCCTAGACTTACTAATGTAATTAGGTAAAGTTCTAATAACCAAAAAATTAATAAGGTCTGCTTAACATGAAACCATATCTTTCATTTAGAACAATTACTCATCAGGAAAAGTTTTAGAAATAGGTAAAATATCTTCATCCCTTACCAATCTACTCATATGGTCTACTACTGGATTTTTTACTCCTTTTTTATCCCTTATTATTAAATCAAACTCTTGAAGTAGCAAAATCAACTATATCAACCTTGATATGACTCTTTCTTTGCCAAAAGGTTTTTTAATGTTGCATGGTTAAAATATAGAATAACTTTAGAGCCAAGCAAATAAGATCTAAATTTATCTAAAAAGCAATTGCTAAAGCATCCTTCTCAGTTGTACAATAATTACACTGTGCAACATCCAATGTTCTTAAAGTATAATAGATAACACGAATTTGTTTTCCAATCCTTTAGCCTAAAATAACTCCCATTTTATGATTGTTAGTATTGCATATAATCTCAAATGGTAGATCCCCATTTGGTGGTTGAATAATAGGTGCACTTGACAACTATTCCTTAGAGCTTATCAAAAGCTTCTTTGTATTCCTTTTAAATTCAAATGAGACAACTTTTTCTAGTAAATTTGATAATGGTATCGCAATCTCAGAAAAACCTTTATTAATCTTGTGAAAATATCCTACATGTGTAAGAAAAGATAGAAATTCCCTAACATTTGTAAGGTAAGGTAAGTTCACAATTAAATCTACTTTTGCTTTGTCAACTTCTATGCCCTTTGATGAAATCACATATCCCAAAAGGATGCCTTGATTAACCATAAAATGTCTTTTTTCATAATTCAACACTAAATTCATTTCAATGCATCTTTTGAGAACCTTAGATAGATGATTTAAGAAATCATCAAATGAATATCCATAAACAGTGAATTCATTACTTAATACTTCAATGCAATTCTCAATATACTTAGAAATATACTCATTATACACCTTTGAAATGTACTTGGAGCATTATAAAGACTGAAGGATATTTCACTTGAAGGCATACATTCCAAAAGGGAATATAAAGGTAGTTTTTCTTAATCTTCTTAATAATTACTATTTTGTAGTAACCTGAAAAACCATCCAGAAAGGAAAAACATGATTTACTCATAAGTCTTTCTAATATTTGACCTACAAAGGATAATAGGAAATGATCCTTTATAGTGACCAAGTTAAGCTTCCTAAAGTCTATGCACGTTCGCCACCTATTATGTTTCCTCATTGGCATAAACTCATCATCCTAATTTCTTATCACTATCATCCCATTTTTCTTTGACACAACATGTACTAGGCTCACCCATTCACTATTCGAGATTAGATAAATTGTACCTACATCAAAAAGTTCCAAAATCTCTTTCATTACCACATCTTTCATTATTAGATTAAGTCTTCTTTAGGGTTCCCTTATTTGCTTAACATTTTCTTCCAAAAGAATCCTGTGCATGAAATTGCTAGGCTAGTGCCTTTTATATTTGTTAAATTCCAACTAAGTTTAGTTTTGTATTTCTTAAGTAGTGCTACTAGTATTTTCTCTAGTCTAGTAGTCAACCTTTTTGAGATGATTGCAAGTAGTGACTCTCCTTCACCCAAATAGACATACTTTAGGTAATCAGGTAAGGCCTTCAATTCTATCCTCAGATCTTGCAAAATAGAAGGCAACACTTTCTTATCAGTTATAGAAATTTCATCATTTGAAGTTTTTGAATCTATTAACATTACCGATGACAATTCTATAGCTTCATAAGTTTTATCAACTTGCTTGACTCCTTCTAGTTTAGCACCAAACTTCAACTCATCATAAAAACTTTATTCTTTAAAAATATCATGCATACTTGAATCCACAATATCTATATGATAAATAGAGTGAAAACATTAGGGTACTTTATTTCCTAAAAAATATTAATGTTTATTATTTATTCATCAAACTCAATGGAAAGAGTATACTCTTCTACATCAATTTTTATCTTAGTCTTCTTTATAAACAACCTTCTAGTAAAATAAAAGACAAATGCTCAACCCTATCACCATCCATTTTTAAGATGTAAAAGTCCACTAGAAATACCAATAGGATGAACATAAGAATGATTAGTTTGTTAAATAATCATATCAGTTTCTTACTCGGTAAATTAAGAATACACGACAATTAACATATGCACCTAAGTCCAGCATAGCATGCTCAATTTTCTTATACCAATGACATAAGGAAGTGTAAACATACAAGGATCTTTGCATTTTTCTATTGATTTCCCATTCATCATAGCTTATACATTCTTACCCAATATTATTCTCTTTTTGTCCCTTAACTTCCTTTGATTTGTGCACAGTTCTTTCAAAAACTTTGCATATTTTCGAGTTTGCTTGATGGCTTCTAAAAGTGGTATATTGATTTTTACCATTTTTATGGTCTTTAAGATCTCTCGTTCATATTGTTCTCTGTTAGATTTATCCAACTTGTAAAGGAAAAGAGGTACACGCGCATTAGTTGATATCGGTAAAAATAAATCAAGTTTTACCTTTATTGATTCTTAAGTTAAAAGGTCTCTCCTTCTTCATGCTTTTCTACCTCCATTGGTAAGGAAGATTCATATTGAATTTCCTTCCTATTTCTCAATGTCATTGCACTTACATTCTCCTTAGGATTCACCACCATTTATGAAGTTCATTTTCCTGATACTACTCTTCCAATTTACTAAATTATGAATAATTGGTCTTGTTTCCCATTGAAATTGTTTAGTATTAGTAGGAAATTCCTTAACAACTTCACATAAGGACATACCTGAATTTGAAGATTGAGATTGAGCAAAAGTAGGTACTTGAGGTTTTCTATCAAAATTTTGAGGTTTTTGGTATCTTTGTTACCCTCCTTAACTTCCATAGTTATAATTTTTATGATCCATCCATTCTGAATCATAGTAATTAGAATAAGGGAAATATTTTCATTGAGGTTGACTAGGAAATCCCCTTATTACACTGGCTTATTGGATAGAGTCTTTATGCAATGTAGAGCACATATTCATAGAATGCTCAGGGATTAAGTATATTCCACATACTCATGCTAATTACAATTGACCTATAGTGTTTATTCAAACTCTTCTTGTAACATCCTAGATCACCCACTTACAGATATTGTCCGCTTTGGGCTTTGGCCCAGCCAAGCCCTCACGGTTTTGCTTTTACCGAGGCCTTCCCAGGAGGTCACCCATCCTAGAACTACTCTCGCTCAAGCACATTTAACCTTGAAGTTCTGATGGGATTCGGTACATTAGGCCATGAAAAACACATCTGTAAGGGAAAAGTATCCATACCTTTATAAGGTGTACTTCGTTCCTCTCTCCAACCGATGTGGGATCTCACATTCTCCACCCCCCTTAGGGCCCTGACCTCTTTGGGGCCCAGCCTAGCTGGCACAACGGTTCGAGTACCGGCTCTGATACCACCTGTAACATCCCAGAACACTTGTTTACATATATTATCCGCTTTGGGTCTTCGTCTAGCCAAGCCCTCACGGTTTTGCTTTTCTTGAGGCCTTCCTAGGAGGTCACCCATCCTAGAACTACTCTCGCCCAAGCACATTTAACCTCAAAGTTCTGATGCAATCCGGTGCATTAGACCATGGAAAACGCGTCTGTAAGGAAGAGGTATCTGTACCCTTATAAGGCGTACTTCGTTCCCCTCTCCAACTGATGTGGGATCTCCCACCTTCACTAGCTGCATCTAATACTCCTACCTATTAGCAATACTGAATCAACAATTGATAAAAAATTTGATATTGTCACAAACTAGCACATAATTCTTTAAATCTCTTCCAATATTCATACATTGTTTCTTATATAAATTGTCTTATGAAAAATATCTCCTTTTTGATATTGGTTGCTTATGATGTAGGAGAGAACTTATCCAAAAACAACCTTTTGTCTCATTCTATATAGTTAGATTCTTCACCAATCGTTAACTCTATCTCAACTTTTGCTTCTAGAGGCAAATGAGATTTTCCTTACTTAGTCTTTTTCCTTAAATGATGCATTGTCTTCTTAATTCCAGGATTATATTGCAATTTACCTATCAAAGAAAAATGAATCATACAAGATAAAAGATTAGAAATAAACTGTAAAATAACATTAAAAAAAACTAAGAAACTAAAATAGTTCCTTGGCAATGACGTGAAAATTTTGATTGATTGTTAAAGTCATTAAAATTAATTCAGATTTACTAAACTCTTGTAGCAATTGTGGAACTAGATGAATCCTAAGAGAACTAACAACTAATTTCTTAAATTCAATTTTCCAAAAAATGTGGGGTTTGTGATTAATTAACTAATGAACTAAAATTAATAAATTGTCAAAATTATCAACTAAAAATAAAGATTGAGAAATTCAATTTTAATTAACTATGATTCAAGGAAAATATGTCATCTAACTATAAAGAACAATTTTCATAATTTAAGCATTTACTCTTAAACATATTACGATAACCATAACAAGCCCATATTTTCTTAAATTAGCTAGTTCAAAACTAGCAAAAACTTACCATCAATTAAATGGGTACGATAGTATTCTATATCAATTAAATGATAGCAATAAACTTAGTAAAAATACTAAACCCTAAATTAAAAAATTGAGATAACACCTATTCAATTTACTTTTCTTGTTTTTCATAAGTCAAATATGCAAATTCATCAATAACATACTTGCTACTTATATTAATCCTTCATGACAATTACATATCATTGAACTCATGGATAACTATAGAATAATTAAAATCAAATTAAATTTTCAGATTAAGCAATATTGATTGCTCATGAAACAAACAAACACAAAACAAGAAATACTTGAATTGAAATAAAAATCTATGCTTAGAGCCAAACCTCACAATGTTACAACTAGAGTTTTAAATTCCCTTTAATCATAATATTTGGAATTAGTCACTCATGGCTTTAGTTCCAACACTAAAAATAGAAGAAAAAATGAAAGATTAAGAGAAAATTATAAAGAAACAAAAATAAGGTGATATAGAAAAGTGAAGAACATTTTCCTCTCCTTTTCTAACCCAAAAACTAGCTTTCCTCTATCTTGAAGAGATTCTTATCTAAACAAATTCAAATACCTACATAATAGGGTTGGAAATAAGTTTCCTAATTGGATTCAAACTCTTAGGGTGAATATGGCATCAAGTGGGATCTCGCCTTATCCACTACAATAATTTGTCCACTTTTCCCAAATCATGATTTTGACAAATAATACTTCAATTTCATCCGATCTCCCCTTGTCATCTCCTAAAATAAAATATATATTAATTTCCTCATTTGAACATCAAAATTAAGCCAACAATAAAAGAAATAAATCCAATTATATAACCAAATAAAATTTTATCAGTAGCTTCCTAATGTTCTATCTTCCTATCAAGTCTTTGTTATTTAATATAATTCTCATCGTTTCGAGAGATCTCATTATTCATAAAAATGGTTCTTTCAAGAAAATGTTTTGATCCATTGATTTGACTTTGATGATTCTTTTATTCTTCTCCTTATATAAAGCATATATTGCACAACTTAGAATTGTTCTGAATTTTTTTTGTAATACTTTGTATCTTGCCTGCCTATTTAATAATATGGGACTAGGAGTAGGAAATATGTATTGCAAGTATTTGGAACTTATTACATATTATTGTTAGGTATTAACATTCAAAGAAATATTTTATGCTGATTACTAAAACCAAATTATAACATATACTTGGTGTTTAATATCCTTTTTAATACTAATCAAAGCGCCAAAGATACTTTATGCATGCTTTTTGAAAACCAGATTAGATCTAACCAATAAAATCTAGGGATATCATCAACAAAGAGTTTAGTGTATGACTAATAAGTGAACATGTCCAAGCTATACCTCAATCAAATAATTATATTCATAATGTCAAGTTTAGGTTGATAATTAGGCAAGTTATCAATGATTCCTAAGCAGACTTTTTTATGACATGTTAGTGAAGACCATCTGCTTACTTAGATAATAAACTTAAAGCTTGTATTTTTTGGAGTACTTGCCATCAAGGATCTGGCATTAGGTTATTTATGCAAAGGGCCTAGGTTATGCGAATTGACATACTATAGCCATGTGTTCTCTCCATTTTTATAACACTTTTAATGTTAGCATTAACTTTATCTCTAAGGTTTAAAATATATACAAGTGTTTGAGATGTGTTGGTCTTAGCTTTGATTCTCCAAAGGGGTTACTGATTTATAAATAGTTTTCATATTATTTTAGCCAATAAAACCTTGTTTATTATTATGGTAGCTTTAATTCCCAACACTTCTTAGATATTAGGTTTACAAACACCTTCCTATTTGACTTTAGCATTTGATGCTACATTCTAATTTTCAAACCATAAGAAATCTTTTAGTAGTCTCTTAATAGATTTAGTTAAGTTAAAGGGTAGGAAATGATGTGAATACTAGTACACCTGAAAACTAAAAAGAAATATAATTGATCAATTGTAATATCCCAAAAAAATAGTAATATATTTTACTAAAATTTTATTTTTATGTCCTGCATTAAAGAGGAGTTATCAGTTCATAGGTGTAAACCTTGAACCTACTACTTGGGATTCCTAAATATTTGAAAGAATGTTGGAATTAGATAAAGCCTAATAGCATGGTATTTTCTGCTTCAAAGTTAGTGGTAACAATTGAGGCAATAATTTTGATCTTGTTTTGTTGATGGAGAGACTTGAGAACCTTTGAAATTTTTTAAAAGAGTTATGTATAACCTTGATCAATTCTAGGTTTGTCTTAAAAAGCATTAGTATATCATGTGCAAAAGTGAGGTTGAAGGTTTTGATTTCTCTACACTTAAAATGAAACTGAAATTTTTTTCCTTCTCAATGTTACAAGCTACCAGCTTGATAAAAGCTTTATTACAAATGTTCAATAGGCAAAAGGATAATGAGTCACCTTGTCTTTTTTTTTTTTGCTAATTGGAAAGTTTGTTTAGGTTCCATATTTACTATAAAACTAAATCAAGTAGAGTTAACAAACTATTTTAGACGTTAGATGAATTTAATAAGAGATATAAATATTTTTTAAAAAAATTCAAAGATTTCATTAAATAAAAATATATATAATCTACAATAAAATTGATCTAGAGTAGTCTAAAAGATCTAGATTACAAAGATTATAGTTCCTAGTAATCATCTACATCATGATATCTAAGGGATACTTATGAACACACAAAAAAACTAGTATTATTCCAATCCTCATCTTCTCTTCATGTTATGTGATAGATTTACTACTATTCCTCTTATTAACATGGTCGATCTACAATGAAGATAAATGTCCTGAAAAACCATCCCTGTGTTTCTACTTTTTTTTAAAAAAAGTTCTTCAATTTCTCTCTTTTCAGATGTAATACACAATATTGCCTAGCTTATCTTAATTGCTTTAAGATTTGCTATATTTTTCACTCTAAGTTTCCCTTACCAAGTAATAGTTTCACTCCAACAGTCAACTAGTCTACCCATGTTAAGAGTAACCTATATCTAGCCTCAGACTTGACTAGTATACTTGCATTTAATCATAACACACTCCATATTTCCCAATTCACTATTACATAACGCACAGTGCAATGTGTTAATTGAGAACTTGATCTTATCCCTAATGAGTAAACCTCCAATGATTCCTATCCATTAAATGAATGACTGAGTTGGATTGATTTCAATGTCCCATACCAAAGTTGTCCATTCCTACCTTATGTTCTGGTAGTCTGTATAAATGTTTTACATGCTTTTATGCTAAACTTCTTTGATTTATCTACTAGCCATTAAATTTCAACTTGTTCTCCCTCATGTCATCTTTTCATCTCTTCCAATATGAATCTAACACTTCTGTTATTATGGTTGGGCCATATTGTAACGCCAGAATTTTTGAGCCCTTTTATATTGGTCGGTACTTGGAGATGCTACTGTATATTGATAAATACATATTTTATTTAAGTTATTTGGGTGTATATGTAAATTATTTATAATGTTATATTCCCTTACATGAACTTAGAGCTCATTAGTATGAAATCTTGGAGATTTCAGACATATGAGCTTTTAAGTGTGTAAAATCGAGTCCATTGGATGGATATGACAATGTTGGTTGAATTAAATGTTTTCTAATGTCTTATAGGTGATTAGATATGATTTATAGACTTATTGGACACTTAGAAAGCTTAATTGGAAAAGTTGATGTATATAAGGGCTTATTTGAAAATTGTTAAAAGTTAAAGGACTTAATAGTAAATTTTCAATTCTTGGAGGACCAATATGTAATTTTATGAAGTTAAGGGGCTTAAATATTAGTCCAAGGACCAAAATAAAAATAAAATTTTTGGAGTTTTCTAAACTTTGGGCTTAATTGCAAATTTAGGAAAGTTTGGAGGGTAAAATGGTAATTTCACATAAGCTAAAGGCAAAATGGTAATTTCACCCCATTTGGTCAAAGAAGAGTCAATATTCTAGACCCTTCTTTCACTTATGGCCGTGCATCACATTTCTAAGGACTTAAGACATTTTGTTTTAATTAAAAGAAAGGAGAAGAAAGGAGAAAAGAGAGGAAGAAGAGGAAGTTTTGGCCATCATCAAAATTCACCCTTCTTTTTGGTTTTTCAACTTAAACCAAGGTGTTCTAAGCTAATTTGGGGTCAAGGAACTCAAATCTATCATTAGATTTGAGAAATTCTCAAAGGATT
>JANIPN010000217.1:16886194-16900165 GCA_027478595.1 Erythroxylum anguifugum | reverse complement strand
GTATGGGGGGTTAACTAAAATACCCGTCAGGTATGGGGCGGGTATGGGGATACCACCCTCATACCCGTTTACCCGTTATACAGTAATTACGATTTTGCCATTATATATATATATACATACAAACCCTAATAACTAATTCAATTCTTCTTTCCTCGGTCTCCACCTACTTATCAGATCAGTAGTGTTGGAGAGCTTTTCTCACTAGGGTCCACTTTTCTACGAGTCATCGATTGGGGTTTCTCCTTTTGGTGGATCTGTCGTTTCTCATCTTTATTGTCTGGCTTTTGTGCTGTTTGCGGGAGTAAGTGACCAGATCTGGGCGTGCTGTCCGGCCCTCTTGCGTGGACGCCCCTGGGTGGGCTAGCACGCCCGTCTCTTGCGCGACCAACTACGGAGGGCGCCTGTCACTGGGCGTTGGCACACGCTAGCGCTAACCCTGGGCGCTAGCATGCGTTACCATCTGGCGACACTAGCACAGTCCCTGGGTGCTGGTGTTCGACGATAGTGGCGCAGTCCCTGGGTGATTCCGCCCAACGTTACCACCTCTGGCGCCAGATTCTTCACCCTACTAGCATCGTTCTCGGCCTCTCAACCTACTGAAGTTCTGCGCACCTCCACTACTAGCTATTGGTGTTCTCGGCCATTCTTAAAAATGACCAAGAAGAAACCAAAATCCCGCGGGTAAACGGGTACCCGATGGGGGTCAAACCCCCAGCGGGTACGGGTACGGGGGTACCAAAAAAATCCCCGACGGAGATGGAGGCGGGTATGGAGACGGGGGCGGGGGATGGCATACCCGCCCCATTGCCATCTCTAATGGAAAATTAATTCATATTCTAATTAATCCAGGTAGCTTATATAATTTCATTCATCAAAGCATAATTAAGGAGGGGGATGTTAGAAAATTAAACCAGTAGTAATCACAATAGGTAGACATATGAAGCTTTACAACATGAATGCAAGTTTAGTGATGAATGGGCATTTCATATCGATGCCTTGTTGATCAAAATTGAGGGCAGTGATATTGATAAGTAGAAATTATCCTATTTTATATTATTTATATAAAACATTTGAATTAAATTATTGCATTTTTATTAATTATTCAAGTTATTTATTTTTATATTTTATTTCTAAAAAGAGTTTAAATTGTACTAACAATTTTCTTGTAAGCTTGGTGGACTTAAACAAATGAATCTAAAAGAAAATCTGGCTCAAAATAAAATTCAAGCCAAGAAAAAGTCCAAAATTAAAGCAAACAGTCTACCAGAACGAAGAAGCATCCTAGCACAAAGAAGCAGATGAAACAATAGCCGAAAAGGAAGCTCATTAGACAACTCCAAAATGACACAGTAGCAGCCAAGAGAGAGCAACATGTAGTAGCCAAGACAAGCACCAAAAAGTAATAACAAAACGTAGGATAAAAGTCCAAAACGATGCAGCACACTTGCAGAAATAAGCAACAGAGAAAAAGCCAAGCTGCATCAGGCAAGCGATGTAAAACACAAACGTTAAGTCTGGGGAAGCAACAGACAAAACGCAATGCAGTCTAGAGGGAAGATAGGAACCAAAGCACATCACCAAGTAAGGATTACAATGGGTCGGGTTGAGCTTGAACTGTGCCTGGCTCAGCTAGGTCCGACCCATAAATTAGGTGGCTCGTGGCTGCATCCGTGGCCCGACAGGCCATTAGTCAGGTTCTATTAGGCCAGTCCATATGTACATTTTTTTAAAAAAATTTCATAAAATGACATCTTTGCATATTTCTTTTGGTCACAGGCTAGGCTGGGTTTGGAAAGCCCCAATCCGAGCCAGGCTCGTGATTCGATCGGGTCAAGACTGCCATCCTGTCACTGAGAGGAAAACGCAGCATAGTAGAAAAGGAAATAAAATGTAGCAGTAGAGAGAAAACGCAACATGCCAATAGCCAGAAGACAAACACAAAAGCAACAAGCAACGGAGAGGAAAACCACTAAAAGTCTAAAACGCAACAGCCAAAGGACAAAAATACCAACAACAGAACAAGCAACGTTGAGTGGAAAAAAGAGACTCACCGACCCGACATTATCTCCATCAAATATCTTCAAAATGGAAGAGATAAGCAAAACTCATCCCAATCCGTTTGAAATGGAAGAGATAAGAAGAAAATCATCAAAGATCCAACAACATGCAGCTCTTGGAGGTATTTTAGAGGCTATAAAAAAGGAGGAGTGGTGGAGGGAAGGATGAGCAAGTAGTCCACACAAGAGTGACAGGTCCAGAGAGGCTTTGTCATCCATACAAGGTGGATGAGGCTAGGAGTTGTGTTAAGGAGCGTCTGGGTTGAAAGAGAATCAATTCCTACCCATTTTGAGTTAGATCAAGGTTGGTGTAGGGATTTTTTAGATCTTAAAAGGGTTAGTTCGAGGTCTAAAATTGGATCATTTCAATGAATTTTTCTTGAATCCCTTATTACCTTTGTTTATGGTTTCCTATACTTAAGTTGATTCTAATTGTTAATTTCAATTTAGAGATGCACTTTGAATATTTGGATTATTAATTTTATGAATTCATTGGCTTATTATTGATTTAATTTAATACTTATACAAGGCATAAATTCTTTGATTTATGATTCATATTCTTTATATGATTATATACATCCTTGATTATGTGAATCAGTGAATGTGAGGCTTAAATCATTAATTCATAATGCGTTGTATGAGCTAGAATTTATTTTTTCTTCTAATAAATTATTGATGGTTGGGTATCTCTTAGTTCATAATCCGCTTTGAGTGGGATTGAGTTGGTTTGATTCTAAAAATTGAAGGGATACAAGTAGAAGTTAGTTGGTTAGTTTTCTAGGCTTATATTACTCGTTCATTTGTAAATATTAGGTTAGGTTTATGCTTTATTCTTTGATTCCTAGATGTAACTTGATTTCTTTTAAACTTCAAACACCCCTTTTTTGTATACAAGTACTAGTTTAGCTAAATTTATAGGTGTCATTATTTTGATTTGTTTAGTTTTCAAAATTCTCCTAATTTCAACTTACTAATAAAGTTAAACTTATATGTAAGGATAATTGGATGAAAGTGGACAGCTTGGATGAAATCTTTACATGTTCTTCTCAATTCGAAAAAAGCATAGCTTAATGTATTGTGGATATTTCATACAAAAATGTTGATTAATATACATGATAGCAAATATGGAATTGTTGATTAATGTACATGGTGGCAAATATGGAAATTTTCTTTTAATGGTTTATTAGTTTATAGAAAGGCTGTTTTACTAGTTGAATTATGTAAAAATATGTATCTTGATTGAATTAGATTTGTAAATGCCAAATTAGGATGTAATTGTTTCTTTTAAAAGCATTATGATAAATAAACTTAATTAGTAAATTAACTTTCATCTTGGGATCGACTGTTATTTTCTCTATACTAAATTGATTAATAAATTCGAAAGTAAAATAAGGATTTAATTTGTATATGGCTAATGATAGGTATCAAATTTTACCTTTTCTTGAAAAATATTTTCTGGCCAGTAAAGCAAGTTCTATTAGGAAAGAAAGATGCTGAATTAGAAAAAACATGAATTAGTTACTTTATGAATATTGGGAAAGGTTTAAAGATTGTGTGTAGTTGCCTCAATTAGCAGATTAGTGACCAATTAGTAATACAATATTTTTATGGGGGACTTTTACCACATGTTAGGAGTATGATAGACAAAGCTACTGGAGATGCATTAGTTGATAAAACTCGTACATAAACTAGATAATTAATCTCTAACATGGCTGAAAATTCACAACAGTTTGGAACTAAAAACGAGATTAATCAATTTAGGAGTGTTAACGAAATGGATGTGCATGCCATTCATGATCAACTAAATGAAAATTCTCAACAAGTAGCTCATTTGACTACTTTAGTGTCGAAACTTGTAGTTGGTGGTATTACCTAAGCTCATGCTTGTGGAATTTGCACTAATCTTGTGCTACTAATGCATGTCCTTCTTTGCAAGTTCAAGATGTGAATGTTGTGGATAATTATCTAGGATAATGAGGGTTGGAAAGATCATCCAAACTTTAGATATGGACCTAGGAAAAAACACACCTAATTTTGTTAGTAACTAACATTCGACAAAAAGTGCTTTAGGCAATAGATAAAAGAGTAGCTGCAAATATAATTATTGTTACCTTTTTATTAAGACAAAAAAATTCATGTCGTTAGATAAGTGATGTTGTTATAAGTATAAGTGAATAGAATTTTTTGATTTGGAAACAAAATAAAAAATGTTGATTTAAGTTTTGACTAAGGCAATACATTAGTTTCACACTATAGCAACAATGTTAAATAGATATTACAACACTTTAAGTCTTTTTAAGCAATAATGTTAAATAGATAAGGCAACAAAATTATTTTTTTTGGTAACAATATAATAAACAATTTATTTTTTCGTTACCAATAATATTTAATATAAAAGCAAACTCTTGTCATTATATAAGTAACATCCATATTTACATTTAAAGGAATATATAGATATTAATGTATATCTTAATTGCATATGTACTATCAAATGTAAACGACCAAAAAACTGCATTTATATATAATATATAGTCCATAAGGACTTGAAAATTTTGAAATTTATCATATTTAAAATACAAAAGCAAATTACATATGCATTTATGGTTACGAAATACAAAAGCAAATTCTACAATCCTTAATAATTGTAAGGAAAATTACATGTGCTTCAATAATTCTTTATCAATTGGAGAATTTGAAGTCGATGCCAAGCTTCCTCAAATTGGCTCTGTAACCTTTCTCAAAGTCCTTTAGAAGTATTAATGTACCTGTTCTTTCGTATTTCATGCATTATAACTTCTTGACAAATAGCTCATATCTGTGAGAAAGTATCCATTTATGATGAGGACAAAAAAACAAAGCATCATTAGAAGGCAAAGTATACATTTCATACTTGTATGAAAACTATTAAAATATAAGTAGTAGTTGGAATACATATAACAATAGTATGTCATCAATCCTATTCTTGATAAATGAATGGGAAATATTTACTTCACATCCCATCAAACTAATTCACAGATACCAATATTCTCTGTCCAATTTACTCCATCAAGTTTCTCACTAATTGGATTCACCAAGTGTAGATTGAAATAAAATTTCTCATCAAACTTCACATAGAAATACTCAGCTTATTCTATCAAAGAGATCACTTTCATATCACTTAGCGTAAGTACTTCTATAAAAATTTTTACCTGAGAAAGATGAATAATAATACCTTTGTCAGGTTTCATCTTAAGAGGCTACCCTGTCTTGACTTCAATACGTGGTAATTTTAGGTAAAGATTAATCTAATTAGGTAAAGATTACTGTTGAATCCCGCTTGTTTCCGGAACCCAACTCTTTCTCTGATACCACTCATACTTAAGCGTGGTTCCTTGAAATCCCTTTAACCATCATCGGTTCATCTTCATTCTCAGAACATCCCAAAAATTTCCTCACAAGTTGTTCAATGGTGTGCCCACACAAATCAGTCAGCATGCTCAAACTCATTTCTCCTAATTCGTGAACAGAATTTGAAAAACTTAAAACCTGAATTTCAATTTCACTTCTTCAAAGAAATCGAAACTTTAGCTCTCTAGTTCTTTTTGAAATAAGAACCACCTCATTCAAAGCTCTATAGCTCAAGATATGCTTAAAAAGCCTAAGCATGTTCAAACCCTAATCATGCTCTCCCAACCGACTCCTCAATTTCTTACCATCAAACTTTTTCAAATCAACTCCAAAAGATACAAATTTTCATGGAGAGATAAATACATTTCCTATAAATCTATTGCTTCAAGAATCACCTCATTTGGATGTCGGATGAGGAAGTTATGACCAAAAGAATCCACCATGTTCAAGTCCTCAATCGTGCAATGACATGTCCTGGAGCGATTTTCGTAACTTTCAGTACAAATGCCATATTGATTTCGTTTTTAGACAATTTGAAAGAGGACATCGAAATCTAAAACTTTCATGAAGACAACAAATTCAGATTATGCTTCTACAAGGGTAAAAATTTGCAATTTCATGAAGTTGTCCAGTGAATGTCCGTTTAATGGACATTGATCGGCCAAACTACACTTTTTCATCCGAGAAGGTCCGTTAAACGGACATCAAGTCCGTTAAACGGACATGGGCAGTGCAAAGGGTCCTTTTTGACCCATAAAGGTTTGTTAAACGGACCTAAAGTCTGTTAAACGGACATGGGAGTTTTCCAAACCCCTCCAAACCCTCTCCAATGCTTCCTACATCTAATCTAACTTCATATTCACTTCATATCTCCCCAAATTCAACTCTTCTAGGCTCAAATCATTTCATAACAATTCAAACACCAATATTATCTCATAAAACTCTCAAATCTCAATCCATTTGGTTCATCAAAACCACAATTTCCTATCATTTATCATAGTTGTCATCATACACAAATCCTATGCAACATCATAACTTGTAACCATCATATCTCTTCATTCCGATGTCCAAAAATGACAACCTTTATAGCGCCGGAAAGCTAAAACGATAATCTACAACTTCAAAGAAGACAATTTTAACTAATTATATCTAGGTTATTCTATATTTTCCCTTGAATTCAGACACAAATTTCACCCTTATGAAAAACTTAGAATTTTGTCCCCAAATTTACTTCCTTAACCAAAGCAACACATTCTTATCCATTCATAATTCATATCCTTCTTTTTCATAACATTTCACTTACAAGTAATGGCAACTCATATTCAAAGTTCATCAACTCAATTGGATTACTTCTTTAAGTGTACTTAATTCCAGCTTAACCTCATCCATAATTAAGTCATGTTTCAACTCCACCTCATTTTATAACCATTTGAATTCTAACTTTTCTTCATCCATTCTTAAATCTCAGCTCATTTGACTTGTCACATTTAGCTACAACTCATCATCTAAAATTCCTATGTGTCTTTTCCATAATATCTCATTGATGTGTATATATATATATACACATATACCAACCATTCATGCTCAACATTCATCATAGTCATCAATATACAAATTTACATTTCATGTCCATACACAAGTCCATTTTTCTTTAACATCATAAAAAAGAGTTTACAAACTTCAATGGCATTTTCAAGCCACAATACAATATCAATATCAAAAATCCAATATACAAAACATGCAAAACCCCATAATTCTCAAAATACATTTGAAGCCTTGTTTTACATCAATTATTCCAAACATAACAAAACATGCAAAATTTGGATTTATGCTTTAATTCACTTTCACTTGATCTCTTGCTCAATACCTGGAGATGGCGAAAGAGAGGGGTGAGCTCGAAAGCTCGTGGGTAACAAGCTTATAACGGAAAAATAAGCAAAACCATTCAAAAGTTTATTGTCATAGAAAATCCTTGTTGAATTCCATAAAACGCTTGTTTCTCAAATTTTCATCATTAGTCAAATTTATAAACCATAAAACATGAATGCATCAACTTGTTCACAATTCATAAACACATAGGCACATCAGAAATGGATCCAAAATAGAACGTACTACACATTTCCGCTAAAGGTCCTGTGTAGCCGTGAGCAAAACGTACTAGTGCAATCCCACATAATGGTTTTGCGTAGCCGTGAACTTATGGGAGTCCGCGAGGGAACTCCATGCCACTAGCGGGCAGGCGGGAGAAGCCTTTAGGCAAGTGCACTTGACATACTTAGGGGACCACCACAAACCCACATAACACGTAATTCATGACTTGAAAACCAATTGCCCAAATGGCACATTTCAAAAACTTGTTTGTCATGCACATGACATACTTTATATGCATTCACATCAATATTTCACAATTTGTCAACCAAATTCACATCGCAACTTCTCAAATCATTCAAAAACAATTAATGCAACAATTGTGGCAATTTCTTAAATCATTCAAAAACAATAAAGGAAACATTTATGAAGTAATTGAAATCATTTTTCTTTCTTGATTTGAGCAAAAACATCATTGGCTTATTAATCAATTATAAACATGAAACCCATCTTGAAATCTTTGCTTATACTTGTTCAAAATGCTTCCCCTCTTGCTCCTCTTGCCTCCCTTAATCTCTTTCATCAATGACAAAAATTCCCAATCAATAGGAATTCAAATTGAGAAAACATAATCACCAAATTGATCTTAGAATACTTAAACCCATACCATTCTTAAACCATAAGAACCAAAATCCTTTCAAGAATCTAACAACTCAAAAATGCCCTTACCTTGATCCTTCACCAAATGAAGAGTTTCTTGGCTCATATGGAAGCTCTCATCTTCTTCCACCTTTTTCCTTCTGGAATCAACTCAAAATCACTATTGAAAACCAAGAAAAATCAAACCCTAACATTTTCTTTCTTCTTTCTCCTCTTCTCCACCAACTCTCTCCCTCTTCTCTCTTTCTTTGGTTCTTTTCTTTCCAATTTTTGTGCTTCTCGTCTTCTTAAAAGCCAACCTACACTTCTATTTACAAAAATGCTTTTAATGAGTGAGCAATGACCACTTTACCCTTACATATAAGCATTATAACTTAAAAGCTTAAGTGGCTTGCCAATTTTTCCCCTCATGCAAACTTACCACCTTAATACTATAATTCAATCAACTTATGTCATAAAAATCTTACTCACATTAACATGCTAATTAATGCCACAAAAATACTCTATTAAGACCCCAAAATTCATTTAAATCATGCTTAACTCTTTCCAAAAATCAAGACCTTTTCTAATCATGAAATTGAAGGAATTTGCTTGCACTTCCTTCTAGAAAAATGCTCCTCATTGTCTTAATTTTCTAATGACACCAAAATCATTCAATTTGATTCAGTATTCTGACAGTTATACACCAAACATTTCGGACTATTCTTATACTAAAACATTATCCTGCACTTGACTTCCTTGACTTCCAAAAATTTATACTCTTAGAGATTGAATTAAAACTCAATTTCATTTTATAATTTGTAGCCTTATCTCTCTAGTTTACTTCAAATCAAAAATCATCTCATTCGGATATCTAGAGCAAAAGTTATGGCTAAAACACCAAAGCATACTCAATGAACATATTTCAATTTCATTTTCCAACTTTTAACTTCCAACATTTCACATATAATCTATCTTGTACCTAAACCATCTTTTCTATTTCATTTCAAATTCAAGGATTCTCTTTTTCTCTACACATGAATAATCATCAACAATTTCTCACTTAGCAGTCCTAGCTTCCAAGAAAAGTTCGGGGCCCAACAATTACCTTTATAGAATATTTCAAGTCCTCCAAATTTTTCAAAAAGCTTTTGTGATCCATATACTTCTTTTCACTCTATGCATAAAGTGATCTTTAAATGGTGCCGACACAAATCAATTCTCAAAATAGGAATCTTTTGTATGTCTTGCCCAATGTTTGTCATCTTTGAGTCACCATTAGTCAAAACTGCAACGATTTTGAATCTATGGTTCAACTAAGTAACATTTTTAAAGAAAATAGTCATAGATCAGATTGCTCATGGATGATAGGATAATATCAAACATTAAAAAGGTTGGTAGTAAAGTGAAATGAAAGAGATAACCTACTATATAAATTATCTTTAGAGAATTCTTCAAGATAGGAATATTATGTCTTGCTCAAAACTATAGAGATTTTGAATGCATGTTGTAACTAAAATTATAAAAGCACGTCACATCAATTTACATTTTGAAAGGAACAAATGATGTTTTCTTATAAAATCTGATAATTATCATAGTTAAATGGGTACAAAAGAATAACTAACCAAAACAAAAATAGTTAAGGTGAATTACGCACAAGAGATTTCATAATTTTAACAATTCAAGCTAAAGCAGGTGAAGGAAATGGACCCAAGCAACTCGAACATCCTCTACTCAAATGTAGCGTCCCCTTACCATAGGGTATATACCGGAGCACTCGGAGGTCATTCCGGTATATATCCTACAATAATGGCGCGCTATGTTCGATCACTACAATCACAACGCATGGCATTTTATAATTATTCACTTATAAAGTATCAATAGAAAATCAAAATATTTAAAAAACCAAAATTTTCCTCATTTCATTTCGTAAAATCAAAAGCCTACATTGTATCTTTCAACCTTTACTACATGTAAATCATCAAAACCTATTACAAAAGTACTATATGAAAGAGGAAAATATACAAATTCTATCTAAGCTATCCAAAAATCCCAACTGACTGACCTTTGAGCCATGACTTTTCTTGCGAAATCACAATCTACATGGCTGGTATAGCCTCTCAGTAGCTAGAGTCGTCTCTCGGTCCTGAAAAGATAACGTTACAATTTTGTTGAGTTTTGTGAACTCAATGAGGTAACTATCATCGATGGTTCACTCAATTCATGCAACACATCATTTCACATAATATACAATCACATTTTCGCATAATTGATCATGTATCATATTTTCACTTAAGTATAGACAATAATACATTTTAATCAATCAAACATCCTTAACAAAATGCATATGAAATGTTCGTGAGACTCTTTTCCAATTGTTATTGTGACCGAGTGCCTAAACTGTCCCTACGTATTTTGGATAACGGGCTCATTAATAACTGTCCCTTATCTAATAAGGATACAGGGCTCATTTTACATAGCGAGCCTTAGGATCTTAATCACTTTCTGAGCTCGAAGCTCTTTTCACAAATTGAGCTTTAAGCCCTGATCGGTGGCTATTCCGGTCACAAATGTCATTATTTGATTGTGCATTCATGTATGGAATGCATCTATCACAATCAATCATATTATGAAACATATAGTTCTTCACATTCAAATTTAGACAACACTTCAATATACATTCCACATTTCACAATCATCGAACCTTCTGTCCGAAAATCAACACAATTCGATTCACATTCATTTATCATTCAAAACATAATTTAAGTAAACAATAATTGAGAGAAACCGTCTAGGTTACTCGCAAGTTGCTCCTGAAGCTAATGCCTAGAAGTTCCGGCAACTTCTGGAGGTTGATGTTCAGTTGCTCCTCTATATCAAATAACATACACATATATCACAATTTGCGCAATTATAGGTGTTTAATAATGACCATGTATGAAATGAAATATGTACAATGCATGTTCATGATAATCCCGGGTATCTTTCCATCAATTTTATCACAAAATTGTTCTCATATCAAAACTCTTCTAAGTATAATTTATATTTGGGCTTATGCCTCACTAAAACCATTGAAATCACTCTTCATTTCTCATTAGTTTACTTTCAGATTTTTCGAAGGCACACTTTCGGGTCTACTGTTCACGTTCAATCAGAAAGTGAAAATGATGTAATTTGGTCATACTCTCTTCTAGAAAAGTGTTCCCCTATAACTTATGTTTCCATTGACACCAAAATCATTCAATTTTGGTTCAGTAATTTGGAAGATATACTTTAAACATTTTTAGACTGCTCTTATCCAAAATAGTATACTATACACAACTTCCATCCGAAAATTTAACATCTTAGAGACTGAATCACAATTTGACTTCTTCAAATACTTTGTAAGCCTATGTCTCTATTTTACGCCAAATTAAAAATCATCTCATTTGGAATCTTACAGGTCCAAATATAATCAAAACACTAAAGTATGTTCAGTAAAATAATCATATTTACACTGTTCCAACCAATTCCCACACTTTCATTTGATCAATCTTTTTCAATTCAATTTAAAATGCTACAAATTTTTGTGGAGAGATATAAAAATGTGTTAAGAATCTATTGCTTTAAGAATCAAGTTATTTTGATGTCTAGAGAAGAAGTTATAGTTAAAAGAAGCAATATTGTTCAATAAAAAAGAAAATCCCAAATGCACGATCGTGCTTAAGCACAAGGGTGCAAATTTCACTTCATCTCTAAGCACGACGGTGCATTTTTGCTATACTAAAAAGTCGTTGTTTTATTCACGACAGTGCAAATCCATTTTGAACCTCAAAAGTCATCGTCGTGCATATTCTTCTCCACCGACATCTCAACTTCTAAACTCCATAACTTTTGATCCCGAACTCCAAAATTTGCAAACTTTATATCAATGGAATGCTAAAAGTAAGATATACAACTTTTATAAAGACAATTTGGTCAAAATATGTCTAGATCAACACAGTAAATTCATGGAATCTCAGATCAAAAATTTCAATTCTCTGCTATTCATTCTCAGTGACTTTCCAGATGACTTCCATTGCAAATCCAACACTTCATTTTATTTTATTTCTAGTCTTCCTACTCCATCTCATTCAGCTCATTCACCATAAATTCATACTACTCCTAAATATACAAATTTATTCAAATTCTCAAAATCATAAAAAAAGATACCAGTATTCCTTTCTTCATGTTTTGCATTTTCAAATTTCATACATATGCCCTATTTTCTCTTCAACTTTCATTTAGACACTCATTCCCATATTAAACCATCTTTTTACAACTACTCTTCAACTCAAAAATCATTTTCTTGATCATACTTTAATTTTTCTACACTAATCCTATACACCATTTCATTTCTATTTCAAACTCCAATAATCATTTCTACATCACCTGGTCACTAACAATCCATCAAATACTAAATAACACTTTATCCATATTTTCCCTTCCTATTTACACAGTATTCACAAATATACATATAAATCTCATATTCGTGCAGATGACAGTAATTCATCAAATTTATCTCATAAATCAACAACTGTAAAGGCTTTAGACAATACTTACTTGATAAAACTCCAAGATCTTCAACTATCACGAAGCCCTAAACTCCATACAATTCATGTACACCACTGTATAAATTGACTAGCTTCAGGTTTTTCTTAAGGTAGAAGAAACAAATAGCAAGGTGGGAGTGGTGTGGGATAAGGAAAACCAAAGAAATCTCTTGGAGGATATTTGATAAAAAACTCTGTGTATTGGAAGGAAATATGAAGAAGGTGGCTACAAAGAAGGTAACTGTAAATAACACTTAGCCTTTTTAATTCTCAAAGAATACAACTTACTCTCTAACAAATTATAAAAAGTAACTTAACTAAGTCAGTGACACTTGTGACTTTACCAATAGTCTAAGCTCTAACTAAGTTCCTTATGAACTAATTCCTTTAACTCTCATATTTACATTCCAATTATCTCCAATATCATTGATTCCTATTCCTGTTTTCCATAAATTTTCGAAATTATTCCTAAATTAACCAAAATTAAAAAATATAACAAGTCCACTAATCAATAAAATTTTTGATATAAATAAATTCAAAATCCCCAAAAATCACAACTCAATTCAATTATACCTAGAATTATTCATGAGTGCATGTACAATTATTTTCATGTACAAAATTTTTACTATTCATATGTATGTGTATGACATATTATGCATGACCATGAAAATGCATTTCTAGTTTCTCATTAATCACTCATATTTACTATTCTAGCCTCCCCGTAGGTAACGGGATGTTATATCAAACATCTCTTTGCTTTATCTTAGGCACTCCCTGACACTCATCAAAGTAAAGATTTATGTCAAACACAAACAATTCAACAACTCTATTTATTCCTTTCTGCTTTATTTTATAATGTCATATATTATATAATCTTTGAAAGAATAAATGATGCATATCTAATCTAGAAGTCTATACATCTCCAACTATATTGGCAAATAACATGAGCTTATCTTTTGCCATGAAACCCAATACATAATAATTCTTGCATTTTTTTAACCATCTAGGGAGAAACAGATAAAGATAACGTAATTAAGCAAAGACAACCATTGACAACAAATAATCATCAAAAGTAGATATGAATTTGTTGGAGTTATGTAAATATAGTGCCCTGGAAAGCAAGTGTATTTACATGTGACTTTATCTTCTTCGGTTACAGTTTTGTAATGAAAATATTTATTATTAATAAAACAAAAGAGTTTGGTTTTATCTGTATGAGCATTATATAT
>JANIPN010000217.1:16712935-16733119 GCA_027478595.1 Erythroxylum anguifugum | reverse complement strand
TGCAAACACTAAGACTTACGTAAAGACCTAAACCTAGCCAATATCCCATATATAAGGTACTATTCAGCCATGATTCAAGTACGAGACAAAAATCCTAGTTCTTCTCGTTCTAAGCAACTACAACCTTTACCAGTTAATTGACTTAAGCATCGGAGGGGCCTGCCGGCAGTCACTCCCGGTGTGCCTTTATTTGTTTTGCAGGTATTTCAGAGGCCGTACTCGCAGACCTTATGGATCCGAATAGCAGCGTCCAGCCTCAACAGAATTCGGCTGAACCAATTATGATATGATATGCTTTTCAAATTTAACCGAACGTATAACATCAAGGATCTCTTATCAAACTCCAACTTCAATTATTTGGGTTCTACTTTTGGAATTTGTATTAATGAAATATCAATCAATCAAATTAAAACCTACGATCCCAGGTAAAGAAGCAGCGAAAGCAGCGGTGGACCACGGGGCCATGTCCGGAGCTTTTGACTTTCATTACGTGCGGTTAACAGATTTGAGTCGCATCGTACGGCCACGTTGCAATAACGTTGTCGTATTTGGTCTTAGATTCCTCATGTACGGGACCACGAGGAACCACGATTGCCCATTAAGTTCTTCTTTTTTACCAAGCTTAAAGCATTTCTTTTTGTAGCTGCGTCAGTTCTCTGGCCTTGAGAATATTTATATTCCATTAATATCAAACCTGCCACTTCCATCTTCCATTAGCGTTACAATAAAATGGAGAACTTTCTTGGTCTTCTCAGAATTCGGGTTCGAAAAGGCATAAATCTTGCTGTTCGAGATCTTGGTACCAGTGATCCATATGTTGTTATCACTATGGCAAACCAGGTCTCCTTCTCCATCTCTTCTTCAGTTGTCATTTGTTTTCTTTTCCTAATATCTTATTCTTTTTGAAAGTCCGTCTGTCGTTGAATTTGAATTATACATGGGGTAATTGATTCATCCTGGCTCTGGATTCTTGTTCTTGGTGAAAACTGAAAACAAACCTCTCCCTTTTTTAGCGGAGGTATAACCTTTTGTATGTTATGTCAGAATAGCCTAAGAGGACATCCAAACCTGAGGGTCTTGGCTTTCAATACCGGTCCTTGGGTTATGATTGGTATCCCAGTTTTTGATTAATCATCCTCTTCTATGCTTCGATGATGACTTGCAGTCTGTACACCCTGCATTTTCCAACTTGAATTCTTTTATTTTAACTGTTAAGGATTTGGCGGTGTCACACCAGGAGCGGCCTGTTTTAGAAACAATCAATATTCACCTGAGAATACCATGGCAAATTAACTTATATAAATTCACTGCTATATCCATGGCAAGCGAGCAAAAGGAAGTCATTTGGGTGAACTAAACATGAGGTTCAATAATGTCTAGGTTGCAAGTGTATGACTAGCTTTGATTCCTTTAATGGGGGCGAAGGAATGCTTTTTCTTTACCCTTCAAATTATTAACCCATATCTAGGGACGTGCTTAATTTGCTGACCTACTCTTTGATTCACCTTCAATTGAGCTGCTTATGTGATGTTCTTTCTTTATTTGCCGTCTTGTCCAAAATCTGCCTGCAACTTCAACAATCTGTGAGTCCAAATAAAAATTCGAGCTATATGTTAAAATCAGAATGTTGTTTTAGAAATAAAGTATGGGTTGTTGCTTCCTTGTTCTTCCTTACATCTATGTCATATAAATTGGTGCAGAAACTGAAGACTAGTGTAGTCAGAAAGAATTGCAACCCTGAGTGGCAAGAAGAGTTGACTCTTACGATTACCGATATCTACACTCCAATCAATTTAGTAAGTTGAAGAGGAAATTTAGCTGTAAAAACGCATCTGGTGATGGGATGTGATGATTTCATTCAACTTTTGCCCCTGCAGGCAGTTTATGACAAAGACACGTTTACAGCGGATGACAAAATGGGGGATGCAGAGATCGACATTCAACCATATGTAGAAAGTCTTAAAATGGGTTTGAAGAACCTGCCAGCAGGATGTGTAGTTTCAAGAGTTCAGCCAAACACGAAGAACTGCCTGGCCGATGAGAGCTCTATTGTTTGGAAAGGTGGGAAACTGATTCAAGACATGCGTCTCAGGTTGAGGAATGTGGAGTCTGGGGAGGTGGAGATCCAACTTGAGTGGATTAATGTTCCAGGTTGTAAGGGATTAGAACCTGAAGGTACGAGCTAAACGCGTTTGTCATAATCTGCAGTGACTTTGTGCTTGCAGCACCTATCATGAATAAAAAAGAATAGCAGTAGTAGAAGTAGTTCCTGCCTATATATCACCCTGAGTGTAATGGTAATGATCAAGTAATTGTGCTAAAATACTATGGAGTGCTTGCAGTATATATTTTAACTGCCACCTAACTTCGAATCATGGTTATATTCAAGCATGTTTCAAACAACCGTTACAAATTAGTTGATCTTGCTTTTTGCGTGACTAAAGAGATATGATTGAGTTATCATTTCTGATATTACAATTCTATTAAAAAGGTCAGTAATGCGGAGTGTATCCGTTCCTCGGCAATAAGTAAAAAAGAAAATGGATTTGTGTATTCTTTCTGCAACAATTGACCGTTGGCATGGTGAACTCCAGATATAAATACCCTCTCAATTCAAACAAGAGTTTAGAGGCAAACGTAAGTATATCAACAAAGCGTGTACATTTGTTATATGAGCTTTGTTGAAGCTAATAATTAGAGGACTTAGCAGAGAAATGTGAATGGTATTCTTTAAACAAGAGATAAGATAATACTAGAGCATGTTCTGTTCAAATTGTTCCCTTAACAATTTCTTGATCCATGCTATACCGTTCTCATTCTTGTTTTGGGTTGATTTGCCTCCTGTTACACCGTATCCTATTTACTTGTTTAGTGGTCTTCCAAACAATTTACCCCTTTTTTATTTTATTTTATTTCATACACGAACAGAGAAAGCCCAAAACGCAGGATGGATGGGAAGGCGACCTGCAAAATGATTCTACTATGGCCACTAAAATTACATTTATGGAGCTGCAATTCTACTGGGACTTGGAGATACCTGGCAAACTCATGATCCCAACCAACAACCTATACATCCAATCCTGCATTTACGGTTAAAATACATCTCGGCAACGAATGGCTATTTAGTATTTCTCTTACGTTTCCTCACCACTCAAACGTAATTACTTTTCAATGGTTAAAAGTACACACAACAAGAACTTCTACAATCTTTTCTAATTAAAGCATTATAACTTCTAGTTTTCTATTGTTCAAATCTTTTATTTGAAATTAATTGTTGAGTACTTTATATTGAGGAAATTAATAAAACAACAAACCTGACATTTCATAGCATTGAAAGAGCTAAATTGGGAGTTGCCTATGAGACTTGTTAACAATCAATTTTAGTGTATAAATTGTACTAGATTACATTACAAAGCTCAGGAGAGGTACATTAAGATCTAGTGACATAATATTCTGTTAATCACTTTTTCTTTTCTTCTTCTTCATGGGCTTTGTTACGTTCGATGAGGTTTTAGAATTTTCACACAGACATATATAAACCTCACATTATTATAAAAGGGTGTATATTTTATTAAATGGATACACAATCAATCTTTTTATTAATCAGTTTTATTAGATATATATTTTAAAAATTAACACAAGGAATATATTATCTATTTTATCAAAGTATATCTTTTTAAATATTAAACCATTGTAAGTTTTAAAGAAATCAAGTAAAGTATGAGGAGGCAATGTTTGCATCTTTAACCCTCAAACTAACCTCTTTTTTTTTATCTTACCTCTTATTTTTATCTTATAATTGAGCTAAATTTGTAATATAAGGAAGTAACAAAGGAATTATAATGAATTAATAATTATAACTTTATCATTTCTACTTTTTAGTATGAAAAATCCCATTTAAATTTCTATTTTCACTAAATAAACCCTTAATTTTATTTTTTTACATTTAGATTCCCTAAATTGAACAGTATACTCGGCATGACATTTATAAAGTAAAAACAAAAAAAACCATTATTTAGTGAGAAGACTGAAATGTCTATCACTTTAGCACTTCTGTCATACCATCATATGTTTAAAACACGAACTCACATGTTATCCCTAATGCCAAAAATCCTATTCATAATCTCCAGATTGAATCCAAAACCTGTATTTGGCATATTCTCCATTTTCTCTTTAAATTCACGAGCCCAAACACAATTGCAAGTTCTCATAATTCATCTACTCTTTTATTAGGTAATATACTTGGATTGGAAGTAGTAATGATGGAGTGAGTTATTTTCCTAATTGATATTTTTATAATGTGGTGTGGTGATCTTGTTTGTTAATCGTTTTCCAGCATTGGATAAGCAGTGCATAGTCATTTTGTTTATTTTTTAATTATTATCAAACAAAGAATTTGATTACATATTACGGTAACTTAAGAAACTCATATACGGAAAACATATTGTTTTGTGAGAAAATCGTACATAGTCTTTCTATCTATTGTGATTAAGGCACCTTACACAGTATATTATGATGGACTTTTTCCATTTTCTAATTGGGGCCATTAGAGTTGTTATGTGAATGAGTTACTTTTCAAGAGATAATGACACTATGATATTTGAAATCCTTGTGACATCTAAAAGTGTATGTATGTTGCACAAGCATAAACTATGCAAGCAAGTTGTGGTAATTCCTTAATAAGTTTAAAGAAAAAGATTTCCTAAATTAGGATGATAAATACATAAAATAAATATGTTTAATGAGTTTAATTTAGGTTAATTATGCAAGCAAGATGTGGTAATTCCTTAATTGAGTATACTTGTGTTAATTGGATTTCCACATTAGTGAACCCTAAAACCCTAGCTTTGGTTATACTGATTTCTTTGTTATTTAATTGCTTTTCTTAATTAGTTTCATAAGTTAATTATCTTTCATAAGCTTTTGTCTTATTTACTTTAATTTCATTGTTGGTTAGGATTAATAAGAAAAGTAGTATAATCCTTGTAGAGTCAATACTCCATAATTTGTTACTTGCTATAATTGATTATGTGCACTTGAAAATTGATCTGATCACTTATTAAAGAATTCTTTCTCTATAATGTTCACATACTATACGAATTCAGTTTTCAATTCTTTATAATCAACAAGCTAGTTCCTTCGTGCATTTGTTTTAGCTTTCTTGGTTTTGATTATTTGTTAGTTCTCTAGGGTATATTCCTAGGTGGGTTCGAATTAATAAAAGAGATCTAAGAATATGTATAATATGGAAAACTCCTATATGATGCTAAGAAAGGAAGTAGAATCATATGCAAAAATGTGAGGTACATATTGATAAATGAAAAACTTTATTATAGGTCTTTTACTTTGTCTTATTTGCATCGTCACATATTGGTTGACCAATACATTATATTTGTCAATCAATATATCGAATAATACCAATATATCAATCAATAGGCTAAAAAAACTCACGATACACATTTTTACTAACTTTCAAGAATTTTTAGTTGACAATACCAATACATTTGTTAACCAAATATGCTTTAAAACAAGTTTTTAAAAACTTCTTAAGTTCTTTCAAAGATTAAAACACATTCCTTTGACAAATTTTTGATTCAAAATCATTTAAAAAGTTCTCTAAAAGTTTGTTTAAAGATTAAAATAAATTTTGCCTTATGCCAATATGCAAATGATCATATAATGATTAAACTCTTAATTTATTGAAATAATTAAGATAAGGTTACAAGAAGGATTACAATAGTTGCTTAATTCTTGATATGTACATTTGATTCCGTCTTATTCTTGATTATTTACTTGAATTGCGTATATGCTCCACTTTTATCATTTTCTTCATCCTTGACTACTCTATGGATTCAACTGTCTCCTTTTCTCACTTTACCATTCTATTAAGTTTGATCTTTCATATCTTAACTTAATAATATCACTAAAGATGAAAACATAGTAGTAATGTATTTTGTTATATTAAAAATATGAGTTACAACTTCACTTGATTTAAGAACTCCTAACTATGGATATGATTGATAAATTAGATTGGGGGAAGAATGATACATATCACATAAAATTGTATAATATCTTTGTAATCCTATCACAGATATAATCTCTGTAAAAATAAAATTATAATCTTATTCATAGAATCAATATAAAAAAGGATTTAGTAGCTACCAAAAAGGTATAAAAATGCCTATAATCCTTAACATTATATTTTTTATTAAAATTACAAAACATAAATAACTTTTTTTCAATAAATTTATAGGTTTGTGACGATATCAAGATAACAAAAATTTTTAGTGTACCAACTTTTTTTCAGTTTTAAAAAAATTGCTGGGCTTCAGGCATACCTTCTCATCCTTTACATTATACCCATCATCTGTATTGTAACTAACTAATTTCCTACCGATTATTCTTTAGTTACTAATTCACATTATTTTGCTAACCCACTTCTGGCGAACTTGTCAATCTGAGTGATGTCTAGTATTTTGTCAATTCCACTGGCGATGAGAAACCTGAAAAATTCAATAAATTATTCCTATATTCACAAAGGTAGTTTGCAAACCTAGTAAAGTTAGGAAGTGACATACTTATCTCTAAGAACTTTTGCCATTGACTGACAACCCCCTGGAATCATTGATTGCATGTTTACAGCTATATTTGGGTTGTGAATACTCTGCCTAAGCTGAATCCAGCCATGTTCTCCATGTTCTCTGTCTGATACTTGAGCCCTGAAATTGTAGCATTAGATGATTTCAAATTTTAAAAAATAATACGAATAAACACATGTAACTGTCGTGTAAGTAAATTAGTTGGCAACTTGAAAGTTGGTCTTGGCGGACATACCGGTACATATAAGCATCGATGGCTGCCGGAGAGTCATTGGAATCAACAAGACAGCCGTCACTTACCCAACAGTCTCCACACGAGTCCAATTCCCACCCTTCAAGTCTACCCTCCTAAGTACACGTGCATATACTATGTTGAGTAATAAACTTGATTGGTCCAATCCAATATAACATAATATATGTAGGGCTTCCTTCCACATCAATTGGCCTATATATTTAATTATAGAGAAAACATAGAAAAGTGAGATTTAGCAATTGAATGAATAGATGCATACCTGAATGTATTGTCGAAATGCCTCGATTGCTTCAATACCTTTTGCCTTGGCAAGTCTGGGCTCAGAGATGATATTCATCCTCAGTTCTAATGATTCTAAGGGTTCATCAAGGTCATTTATGAGACTGCCAATACCCTCTTCTGCTCCAGCTATTTTCATACGTACCATTTCAATGATAATTTTAACTACCATGTAAGCCCCTATTTAGCAGAGAATATATGTTAACAAAAGCATAATTACCATCAACCAAATAATGAATGAAGTTTTGTAAGTCCTTAAATTGTAAGATTTACCGTCATCCAGGAAGTAGTTCTCTTTAAGAGCTCCGTGACCTGTTGTTTCCATCATGACATGTGCTTCAATGCCATCCTTATTAAGCTGAACCCCCTTGTCGATCACATTTCGGTAACCCACCCGATACAAACAGTGTTGCCCACCTCTGCTTGTGATGAATCTTGTAAGCGCCATGCTTGTACGTGCATCGGTCACTATAGTGGTTCCAGGATGTTCCCTCAATACAATGGCAGATACGAGTGCTATAAGCTTGTCCCCATTGATAGGATTGCCCCTGTTGTCAACAACTCCACTTCGGTCTACGTCTGTGTCGAAGACAATTCCTAGATCAGCAGAATTTTCTAGCACAGCTTTTCTAGTTAATGCCATGGCAGTTTCGTCCTCAGGGTTTGGAATGTGGTTTGGAAACATTCCATCAGGATTCAAATGTAGAGAGCCAAAGGTGTCAGCACTGAGCTTGTCTAGCACATCCCATGTGAAAAACCCTCCTGAGCCATTCCCCGCATTTACGATTATCTGCAAAGAACGATCATAAAGAGAGATTATAGCGATGGAATGAATTATAGTCTACCTATGAAATGACATGCATGAAAAAGTAATTTAAATAATGACATCAAATTAGACTTAACTTTTCTTTCAAAAGTATAATAAGACTGGAAGAGATCTGCAAACCTGAAATCCTTGGAGTGGAGTATCATAGTGAATAGGATGGTTCACTCTCTCTTTGATGATGTCCCTCAAGTACTTGGCATAGATGCTCATGAAATCAACTCTTGATGGTAGAGTGTTCAGCAATGTTGACACTTTAGCAAGCCTATTGGCGTACTTACGGGCAGCTTTATCGCATATTTCCTCCACTTCCGGCGAGGTTAGGCCACCTTTCTTGGTGAAAAATTTCAGACCATTACGGGTGTATGGTAAATGTGACGCCGTCATCTTCAAGTCAAGCAACGATTTGATTTTTTATTAGAGTTAAAAGTGAATAGTATAGTTATAGAAGTTTGTCAACAGATCATTTGAAAAATGTAGGGAAGATATAACGTAAGCATCTAAAATGCAAATTTCACGAACTATCGTCTGATTGTTGTTTGGGCAAGGCCGAACAAAGACATGATTTGGACAGGGTTGAAGAATTGTCTATACTTAGAGCTTCGGACATAACGATTGGGCTTGTTCAAACAGTAAAAGATAAAACCCGAATCCCAAACACAAGTTCACTTTTTGCATGCTATGACCTACGAATCCTATCCTATTGCCCATCAGGCTTTAGTTTCCAAAAACAATATTTGCTAAATTGTTCCACAGCCAAAGCCTCGTTGACCGGAACAAGATTCTCTGTTCAATTTTATGGTATCTTATTATATCCAGTAAATCTCAGCCATTTATTTATGCGGATTTCGCGTGGGCTCAACATAAATAAACGTAGAGCCCGCATAAATAAATGGTTGAGATTCACTAGATACAATAAGACACCATAAAAACTGAACAGAAGATCTGGACTCTTGTTGACCACTCCTAGCACGAGGTGGTGTTCAATCAAACAGCTAGGCAAATCATTCCTTGTATGGCTTTACTGACTGTTTTTCTATCAAAAATTCAAGAAAGTCATGACTTAACTAATTCAAAATTCTTTTTTATATGAATTACAAATTGTTGAATTATATAACAAAATAATTTCATCCTCCTTATTACCTTCATAACTTGATCTTTAAGTGGAAGGTGAGCAAAATGTATAAACCTTAATCATTCAGTGCCATTACATCTAGAGGAAATTCACCATATTCATTGTTAACTATTTACAAGTAAGTTCTAAAGCTTGATTACGGATTTATTTAACAAATCAGACCAATAGCCCATTTTAAGTGTCTTTCTTTTAATTAGTTTCCCCCCCTTTCTATATGTACAGAGTAGTTTGAGACTTGAGGCTCCAACCGTATAATTTTTTTCTAATTTTTTTAATCATAAAGGAATAATTTTATCAGCTACTTCAAGACTCGTCATTTTAATAAAATGTAAAGGTAAAATCACGTAAAATTGATATCTCTCTCTTAATCTTTACAATGAGATGTTTTTATTGCTGTTGTTGACATTGTTTTCTAAGTCCTGCTAGCTTATTAGGACAAATCGGAGTATCCTCTACCATTCCATAGAAAAGTAATGCATGCTAATCCTACACAAAACTCAATACCTACCATTATTGATGCATCATAGGAGAAAGGTGGCAAAATGGTGCTCATGAAGCAAGCTGGAGTGGTCGCAAGTCCCATATCAAATACCAAGCATCCGGCACGAGCAAGACCTGCAAATACAGCCACACTCAACGATCCTCCCGACACCCTTGGGTCTCTACCAAGCGACACCTTGACATCCTCCACCCCATGTCCTCGCTCCTTTTCTAAACCGTTGATAACCCACTCCCCAAAACTCTCGGCAATGGCTTCCACAGCCGGTGGAGTAAGATCTACCGTCCTTCCCTTCTCGCCCTCGAGCGCAACGCCACGAACATCGGACCCATTTTGGAGTCTTCTGATTCTATCCATTTCTTCATCCACAACAATTTGATTGTAGTTAGTGGTACTTGAAGATTTCAGGGGTGCAACTTTACTGGAAGAAAGTGAAAATGAGAATCTAATAAGAATGGTTTGGAGAGGTTTAGCTGTTGGTGATGTTGGGAAGCTTTTCACTGAGTTGTTCTGAAATGATACTGGTGATGTTGAAGTGGAATGTGAAGCCATAGGTAGTGTGTTCAAGGCTGGCTCTATTGGACTGTTCAATGTTTTTGAATGGTAGGATATTTGAAGCAGCAGATACAGTTGAGGATAGAACGTGTGCTAAAAGTTTGGGGAGATGAAACCATAACCCTACAACTAAAATGTTATCTTAGAAATGGAAAATATCTTTCTGGAAACATCCAAAAATGCCTGCAGATTTTTTGTTGTTGTTTTAAATGGTGTGTGATTTTGGTCGCATCTTCTAAGTTTGCGACTGATACTTTGTTTTACAAAAAGGAGAACAAGTGGATATTCTTGCATGGTTCCTGTTGGATTGGCAACTGAAGTAAACTGCCATACGTTTTACTTTATGTTAGAACCGGCAATTGTAATATTTGGATTACAAGGACCATGACAGTTCATACTTGTATCTGGTCAAGGCTCCTCGTAACATAGAAAAAATTCCTATTTTATATTGTCTATATTTTTTGTCGACCTTTCTCTTTTGTTAATAATAACTGATATAACTAATTCATTACCGTAACTTTATTGCTAAAGTTAAAAGAGAACACACTTGTCAAGGGATCAAATAAAGAGCATGAAGCAATGTTATAAATATCGTACATGTAATAATACCGAATGTAGTTTAGTATGATACTTTAATGGAATCGGTCAATACCGTATATTATTTCAAGTAATTTTTTAAGTTTATAAAATAGTTGTTAAATTTTTTAAATTACAAAATAATATTTTAATATATTGTACTGTATAATTATAATTTTACATAATCATATTTGCAAAAATCATAACAATAGAAATTTAAAATAATAATAATATATTTATTTTTATTAATATTATTTATTTTTACATATTTCACATATAAATAATAATCACAATTAATATAAATAAATGTCATTTAATCATTATATAAATATAAAATTTAGAACAATATAATGTATTTAAAATATTACAATTTTATCATATAATAATTAATAATTACATCAAAACAAATAATAATAATAAAAAAAAATTCACAACTTTTTAACAATTACAATTTACAACAAGAGTTCGTTTCGAGGAAACAATAAACTAGAAGTAAAACCTGAAATAAAAATATTAATAATTATATTTATATTGTATATATAGAATTTAACATATATATCAAATATAATTGAAATTAAAAGAAGAAGAGAAATAAAAACCTAAAACCTAAAACCTAAATCCTAAAACCTAAAACTTAAAAGAAGAAGAGAAATAAAAACCTAAAACCTCATTCAATCGAATTCTTGCTTAAATCGAATTAACTATTCTTATTTGGTACAAAATCTTCATCATTAAGAGGAGCCTTATCATCAATATCATTCAAATTTATTGTATCATGTCTTCCAATTCACTCTCATCTATTAAACCTGGTTCTTCAAAAACCCAATCTAATAGAAGATTGACATGATCAAGGCAAATTGGATCTATAAAATTACTTATTCTATTAAGAGTCCTACTAAATAGTAAAATTAAATTATTAAAAAATTACAATAAATTATATCTAACTTAATAATGATAGTAACATACCTTTCTTGAAGCTTTAAATTCTATCAAACAAAGACCAAATCGTTCAATCTTTTGCGTTCCAATCTATTACTTTTCTTGAAATAGATGAATTCAAATATGCACCAAGTCCTTCCACACCTTGTTACACTCTTACATTGACTTATAATTTGAATTTCAAACTTTTGCAATTCTGGAACACCACTTTGGAATTGATCCTATCAAGCAACTATAAGACAACAAAAATAACATTATAAAAAATGAAATGTTGATTAATTTTCAAAAAATAACATAAGTGGAAAAAAAATATCTGGATTAAGTTTGTCTTTTTTGGCGAATAGCAATTGGCATTCCAAGATCACTAAAAGCATCCTTATAAATTTCCACTTGTAAGTTTAGGTGATCTTACATCATCTCATGGGCAAAAATTGTTGTAATAGTTAATAGCATTCTCCTATTAACTTCAACTTTCTTTGTAAAATTGGTTTGAAATAGGAACTAGGATTTAAAAATGTCATAGTTGCAAACAACAAAGAGTAAAGTTATCTTTCTCATCTCTCATTGATGACTACATGATAAGATATGTACAAAGAAGACCTATTTGTCATATTGGCTGTAACGCCGGACTCTCAGAGCCTTTTTTTATTATGCTATACTCTTGGAGATGCTACTTTATACTGATATATACATAATTATATATGAGTTCAAAGATGTATTTAAGTCCTTCGGGTATATATGTTAATGATTTATAACATTATATGCCCTTACATGAACTTAGAGTTTATCGGTATGTGAAATCTTGGAGATTTCCGACATATAAGCTTTTAAGTGTGTAAAATCGAGTCCATTGGATGGATATGACCATGCTGGTTGAATTAAATGTGTTCTAATGTCTTAGAGGCGATTAGACATGATTTATAGACTTACTAGTCACTTAGAAAACTTAATTGGAAAGATTAATGTACATAAAGTCATATTTGCCAATTATTAAAAGTCAAAGGACTTAAATGTAAATTTTCAATTCATACACAATCATGTATGTATCAGTATACAGTAGCATCTCCAAGAATAACACAATAAAAACAGGCTTAGAGAGTTTGACGTTACAAGTTGATGCATCTTCCCTGGTGGGGGAAGAGTAAAACCGTAAGAGGCTTGGAGCCCAAAGCAGACAATATCTATGGGCAGCTGGTCTGGGTTGTTACAAATGGTGTCGTATCAGAGTCGATACCTGAATCGTTGTACCAGCTAGGCTGGGCCCTAAGAGGGTGGAGAGTGTGAGATCCCACATCGGTTGGAGAGGAGAACAAAGTATGGTATCGTATCATTGAATGTAAAATGCCGGAATGAATATAAACTGTGTGATTAATTGAATATTAATTGCCGGTCTTAGATCTGATGAAATTGATATACACGTGACAGGATCATACACAAATGAAAGGTAATGAAATATGGCATATTAAATGATGCATGGCATTGAAATGCATGATCAGATAATAGAGTTGTGACCAAAGTGACCAACGTGAAAAAGAGATTAAAGCTCAGAAATATGCCCAAAGAGGCACAACATCAATTATCAGTGAGCCCGGTTATCCATAACGGATATAGGATAGTATATAAATGATCCCGGTATCCACAATGAGTACGAGACAGTATATGAAATAAGCCCAGTATCCATAACGGATGCGGGACAGTAAAGAGACACTCGGTCATAACAAAGTAACAATGAATGGAGACACATGTGCTTCTACATATATTTGAATTGAAATGACTTACTAAATTGATTGAAATACAGTTGAAGAATAAATGAGGATGTGTTGTGATATGAAATGTTTGCTTATCTGATATGCTTATGAAAAGATGATTATCTAGATATACTTGATAAGTGTGACAAAATGTGATCTGATAATCAGTATTGAATGTTATGAAAAACTTGTTGGATTGGGATATGATTTGCCTTTGTGTTTCTGACTTAAGTGAAAACATCAATAATGGTTCACTCAATGAGCTAACAAACTCATCAAAATTGCAACATTGATTTTTAGGTTCAAAGGAGATCTAGCTAGTCTAGTTGAAGTAGCTTTTGTATTTGGATATGAATCAGTCAGGATCAGTTGTATCTACAATTGTCATTAGTTATTTTGTATCAAAGAATTGTATCTCTTAATTGTTGTACAATGTATATGTGAATTTTGGAAGTGTAATGTCATTTGAGACATTATATATTTGTGAAAAAAATGCAACAAAATGATTATTGGAATATTTTATGATAAGTGCGATGGATTAAAATGTGAAATGAATTGATTTAATTGTCTTAACGTGCCATTCTCATAGAGTATGTTCTCAAACATCCTTCGGTATGTCAGGCATGTGCTCTATGGGAGTGGTATGTTACATTTTGGTATCAGAGCCCAAGTTTAGCATCTTACAAGGGCATTTGTCATAGTATATGTCAAGTTACATGCATCTCAAACATGTCATACACTGTCATTTCTGAGTAATGTTCAATTAGGCATGCAGTGGCGACTAATCCCTAGTCTTAGTTGCATTTAAATAAGTTACACGCGTGAACATTTGTTAAAAGTCTGAACTATTAGAAACAAAGAGCCGAATGATGATCTATCAGAGTATGAGAAAATGAAAGTTTGTTGATATCTTGATATAGGAGATACTACATGGTTCGATATGTTGGATATATTATTCTCTTATGAATGTCATTAAGAAATTCACAATATTTTAAAACCCAAAATTTCCTCCTTTTATTTCATTAAATAAAACCGAAGGTCTACAATATGTCTTTCAACATTCCCTACATGTACATCATCATAGCCTAATACAAAATGCTACATGAAAGAGGAAATACACAAAATCTATCTAATCTGTCCAAAGCCCAGCTGACCGACCTTTGAGTCATGACTTCTCTTCCTAAATCACAAGTCTATACTACTTGTAGCGTCTCTCAAAAAGTAAAGTCATCCCTCGGTCCTGAAAAGTCAACGTTGCAATTTTGATGAGTTTTGCGAACTCAATGAGATAACCATCATCAATGGTTCACCCAATTCATACAACACGTCATACATATACTTATAGTTCACAAACTTGCATAAATGATCACGTATCAGATTCTCACTTAAGAACAAGCAATTTTACATGTCAATCAATCAAACATACTTAATAAAATGTATATGAAATGCTCATGAGACGCTTTGCCAATTATTACGTTATTGTGACCGAGTGCCTAACTGTCCCATATCCATTATGGATACCGAGCTCATTTATACTGTCCTTTATTTGTTGGAGATATAGCGCTCATTTTACATAGTGAGCCTTTGGCTCTTAATCACATTTGGAGCTTTAAGCTCGTTTTTGATGGCTAATCAAGTTATAACTCTCATTATCTGATCATGCATTCATATATGAAATACATCTCTCATGATTAAATCATGTCATGAAACATTTAGTTCGTCACATTCACATACAAGTAGCACTTCAATATCTCATTCATATATCACAATCATCGGACCTTCATTGTCCGGAATCAACACAATCAATTGACATTCATTCAATGATTCAAACATAATGTAAAGAAAACAATTAATTGAGTGAGACTGTCTAGGTTACTCACAAGTCGCTCCCGAAGCTAACGCCTGAAAGTTCAAGCAATATCTGGAGGTTGACATTCTAGTTGCTCCTTTATAACAAGCAATATACACATATCACAATTTGCACAATTATAAGTGTTTACTAATACACATGTATGCAATGAAATATATACAATGCGTGTTCATGACAATCCTGGGTATTTTTCCATTATCCTCGTCACATAATCCCTTATATCTCCAAAATCACCTAAGTATAATTTATGCTTAGGTTTATACCTCAATAAAACCATTGAAATCACAATTCATAACTCATTGAATCACTTTTAGGTTTTTCTAAAATATGAATTTCGGGTCTACCATTCTTATATAAAATAGTATACTATACTCAATTTCCACCCAGAAATTGAAAGTCTTAGAGACTGTATCAAAATTCGAATTCTTTATGTAATTTGTAGCCTTATTTCTTTAGTTTACTTCAAATAAAAAATCATCTTATTTGGATGACTAAAGATCAAGATATAACCGAAATACCCAAGCATGTTCAGTGAAATCATACCAGTTCATACTATTTCAACAGATTCTCTCACTTTCCTTCAGTCAAACTTTCTCAAATCAATTAATATTGATTCCAATTTTTATGGAGAGATAGAAAACATCCATACACAATTCTTATTCCCTACTTGATCATAAACACTCAAAATATAACACATTCTCGTACATATAAAACAGAACACAACATATACATTCATCCAACAGTGTACTGTGCCTAGTTCTCAATTTCATGTCAAATTTTGGGACTCTTAAAGATAGAATTTAAAATTGATGTCTTCATGAAAAATGTAGCCATATGTCTCTAGTTTAATAAAACTAAGAATCATCTCATTTGGATAACTAGAGAAAAAGTTGTGGCTAAAACATAAGAGCATATTTAGAGATCATGTTTCTGCTACATTTGCCCGATCAACTACCAATTTTGTTTCCAAATCTTACCCTAACACAACTCATACAAAGATCACATTTTCTACTCCCTCTACTCCTAATTCTCTACTCCATTTCAACTTAATAACATTCACAAACCAAATCATGATCTATATTTGATCGTTAACCAAAAACAGAACATATTCATTAACCCATTCATAATTAATTTTCTACACTCATCCTAACACCATTATATGGATCATCCAACTTCTAAAACATCTCTATAACAAATCACGGGTCATTAATGATCATTCACAATTACAAAAACAAGACATTTACATAAATTTTTTACCATCCACGACACACACATAAACTCACAAAATCAAGTCGTCAATCCTACATTTCACTTCATTCTAGTTTCATTTGACAATACCTATGACATTTAAAGCATAACTTACTTGGTTTCGTTTTAAATTCTTCAAAAATAACACTAGCCCTAGCTCCCAAGCATCACTCGTTCATCATCTTCTAAAGGGGATAAAGATAGGTTTTTCATGACAATGAGGAAGAAAGATAGAAAAATGCTAGTAGCAAATGGAGGGAAGTGTGATCTTCAAATGATGAGGCAGTGATTGAAGAAAATGAAAATGAAGAAGAAGAAGGAGAAGAAAAGCCACGAAGAGGAAGATGGAGAGAACAAGAACAACACCTAATGGTCTTTTAAATGAAAAGCATTGTGGGAGCCCAAAACAAGGGGGTTAAATGCTTAGTGGACTTAAGACATTATTTGGCAAGTGACTAACCTGCCCAATTCTTATAACTTTAAACTAAGTTCTTTCAATTAACTAGTCCAATCGATTTCAATTTCTACTCCAATTGTCTTCCAATTTTCAATGACACTTGTCAATAAATCCTAAAGTCATTTATCAAAATTTTCATTGCCATTAGATAGTAATTTCTACTACCATTTATCAATTGTCTTGCTACTTGGCATTTTTCCTAGTCCAAAAATTACCCAAAAAATTCAAGAATTTTCCTAAATTTCTCCAAAAATTCTAAATCAAAATATACACTCTCCAAATCAATTTTCAACATATAAAACTACAAATCTCAATAAAATCACATTTATAAACAATTATACCTCAAAATTTTCCATGAATGCATGTACAATTATTTTCATGTGAGAAAATTCATATTCAAGTATATGTGCATATCATGTAATGCATGAGCATGAAATGTGTTTTCGAATCTCTTAGTAATCTCTCATATTTACTATTTTAGCCTTACATGGGTAACAGGAAGTTACAGATGTGGAAGTAAATATATTTTCATGGATTTGATGGAGAAAAGAATATAGATGTAAGTAGAAGTGATGGGATTTAAAGTGTGCAAGCAAAGTTGAAATAAAACCAAAAATTGATATTACATTGAGAGGTTGAACTTGGAATTGGAATGGTTGTTTAAGTATCATGTTGAAAGTTTGTGATTTAGTATAAGGTTATAACATTTGGTTTGATATTAAAATTTCATGATGGTTACGTATCTTATATTTATGAATTGATTGGGAACATACTTAAGTAAGATGAAATAAATGATAGCGATATATGTAGAAGTCCTCAAGATTAAGTTGATCAGTTATTGTGAGTGTACATTTGATAATGTGGTTGCCTGGGCGAATGATCCTATATATGGAGCAGATATGTATTATATGTTTGGGTATGGTACAGGGAGTGATCTATGACATATTGAATGCTCTTAAGTCCTAGCCCCCACAGGTAAAATTCTGAGATGAATCAGAGTAGCGCAGTGGAAGCATGGAATTATATGAATATATTGAAATGGTGACTACTAAGAATATGTAACTTTTGTACAGTCATAGAATACTAAAATGTTATTCAGAATCAATTTAGATTAAGGTATCATCAGCTCAAGATCTTAATTGGTGACTTTTCGAAAATAAATTTCTAGATAAGATACAATGATTTTGATGGTACATACCATGACATAAGAGTAAACGTGCATGCCTATTACTTCACCGAGCTTTAGTATATAGAAAATTATAATTATGTGATATATGACAGTAATTGATCTTATTGGGATATTATGAATGGCTGAAAAGCAACGACAAACATAGTTGACTGATAAGGATTTCGTGAACAATACAGATAATTGAGGAAAGAAATTTTCTTATTATGAGAACTTTTACTGAATTGAATCATATAGACCAAATATCCCATTTTTTTAGGAATGGAAAAATATTGAACATCAGAAGTAAACATTAGATTCGGATAATCACGATCCTCAGGAATGGAGGCTGAACATAATATATAGGGAACATGTATTTATCTGTAACATAGTATCCAAATTATGTTATTGGATTCTTGAATTTGAGATGACACTATTGCTAATGCTAAAAGGAATTAGATATAGAATATATATCATGTTAATATGCTCATGAGGTTCAAGTCAAATTCGATGTATGTGTCATCAACTCAAGGAAGACGATAGCTCGTCTGGACCATCTGGACGATTGCGGGTCGCGATCGTTTGGATGATAGCGGGGTTCGTCTGAACACTAGCGGGGTTCGACTGGACGATAGCGCAGATTGTTTAAACACTAGCGGGGTTCATCTGGACGATAGCCAGGATCGTCTAAACACTAACGGGGTTCGTCTAGACACTAGCGGGGTTCGTCTGAACACTAGCGGGGTTCATTTGGACGATCTTTATCATCTCAGACCATCATCTTACAACTATTTTCCAACTCAAAGTTCATTTAGCTCCATCAACTCTTTCATTTCATCTTAACTCATCTCTATATCACAAATTTATCTCTCACATTAACTCTACACTTATTTTCGGTTCATGTCTCCAACCAGCAAAAATATTCACCTATGTATACAAATATACACAGTAAAAAAGGAAAACATAGCATAAATGTCTCTACCACTTGCATAATTTCTGCACTCTTCTCATGCATATTTTCTTTGATATTTCTACTCAATAATCAACTCTACACTAACTGATAATAAAATAATCATCAATTATTCGAAAATCACACATAAAAATTAAGACGCATTCATATCAACAATCAGTAGTCAATTAATACAAAAATAAAACAAAACCAAACAATGAAATGAGACCATCTAGGTCTACTCATAGTACGCTCCAGATTAGCATTAGCTTCCATGATCCGGAAAAGTCTGGATGCGAACGTTCTATCCTGTATCACCATGCCAAACACATATTGCACTCACATTATTAATTGCACAATCACATAAACATTTAATTTTACATATATGTATGTATGTAATGTATAATACATGCTCAATGACAATCCCGGGTACAATTTCTAAATTTGTATCTCATGCTCATTCCTATTTCATAACTCATATATTTCTAATTGAAGTTAGATTTAAACTTCGTTTGCATATGATCATTCTAAGTTCTCTATTCAATATTTGCCCTTTTTATATGTCTAACTTATTTATAAGCTTATACCTCAAGAACATCACTCTATATCATAACTCAATTTCTCGTCATCTCTTTTATAACCTCATATGATCTCAAATATCCAATTCCCATCCACAATTAATCACTTAATACATATTAGTCATATGCTTACACCTCAAGAACACTTGGTCACTCTATATCATAACTAAATTTCTTGTCATCTCTTTTACAACCTCATATGATCTCATAATATCCAATTCTCATCCACAATTAATCACTTAATACATATTAATCACTTCTTTAAATCATAGTTACAATTATATAAACATCTTCATTCCCATTATAGTCATGCATTTGATCCTTTGATTTCCTCCATTCGTTCACTAAGTTTTAACCTTCATTTTCACTTCAAACCTATCATACATTAGTCCTATAAACCAAGGATCATTATAGGTTCACTTTAGGACCGATTTAAGCCTTAATTAGGGTCACTTGACCCGTGAATGTCCGTTAAATGGACCTTTACGGGTCACTTATAGAGATTTGAAAA
>JANIPN010000217.1:16210865-16226680 GCA_027478595.1 Erythroxylum anguifugum | reverse complement strand
ATATAAGATTTTCGTCCTGTAGAACTATCTGCCCTTCTTGAGAAGGATTTGATTGGTGTTGGTTTTAGTCTTTAGTTGTTTGTTTCATTCCCGACGTATCAAGAAAAAAAAGGGGGCATGCTAGAAGTCCATTTCCTTTGAAGGGATAGAAAGGTAACTTCCAACTTCAAATTTCATTACACTTTGTAAGAACAAAAATAGTTGAACAATGAAATAACCTAATTGAAACTTTATAAAAGATTTCCTAATTAAAACTCTAATCGAAATCTCCTAATTGAACTCTTAATAACACAGTAAATGAAAATCCTTAAATTGTAAAACCCTGGTTAAAACCTTCACTGAAAACCCCTAAATTGCAAATCATTGTTTCATAAAGCTATCAGATGGATAAACATGAGCATAAAAAGAGGAGTAACTTTTCACAAAGCCATCAGACGCCCACGTTTTCCCTTCTCTTCAAGCGAAGGGACAAAAAGATAAATGTATGATTAATTTGGAAGTTAAATAATTTGTACACTATATATGCTGATTAAAATTTCAATTAAAAAGAAAATCTTCAACTGAAGGAAGATTTTCGAAATTATCTTATCTTCTTTTTGAAGTTTAAACACTCAAAAGAAATGTCAAACGTAACTGAAATCTAAATTTTCGTTGATAAACACATTAGTCAGCGAGATACGATTCTTTTCATCTCTCTGTCTTTCCATACCACACCTCGCCCACTCTCTCTCTCAATCCATATATATCTCTTTTTGTCCTCTCTAGAAACCGTATTGTATATTTATATACCAAAAGTGAAGAAAATTTACAAAAAGGCTACAGAGAACAGAAACCGTAGGAAGATGGAGTCGTACGAGGCCAATATGAACACCAACAACGGCGAAGATCACTCACTCTCCGCCTCCAATACCTACCCTACCGCCGTCGATCAGGGCTGGCAGAAGGTCACCTACACTAAGAAGCAGCGCAAACAAAGACCTGAAGACTCATCCGCGTTCGTCAATCCGGCGAGAGTTGACGGCGCCGTCGACAAAGCCAACGTCTTCCACTCCTTGGAGAAAAAGGCGGAGGATCGACACCGCCGGATCCTCGAAGCTCAGCGCGCCGCTGAAACGTCTTTCGCCGCTGCCGCTAATGGCGTGAAAGTGACAGCAAAGCACGGATCTGACGACGACGAGGAGAGCGACGATGGCGAGGGCGATAAAGGAATTGAGAAGGTTGGGGAGAAGAAGCCCAAGCAGAAGAAGCCGAAGAAGCCGAAGGTCACGGTGGCCGAAGCCGCTGCTAAGATCGACGCCGCAGATCTCGCTGCGTTCCTTGCGGAAATTTCGGTCGGTATTTGGCAGTTATTGTTTGGATTTCTTTTATTTTGAAGTGATTGAGGTTGAGATTCGATGTTGAAATTCTTTAGGCCTCATATGAGGGACAACAAGAGATACAACTTATGAGATTTGCTGATTATTTCGGAAGGGCGTTTTCGGCAGTGAGTTCTGCGCAGTTTCCGTGGATGAAAATCTTCAGAGAGAGTACGATTGCAAAAATAGCCGATGTGAGTTATGATTTAGATCTTTTGAGGCTTGGATTATGTCAGATTTTAATCAGTTGTTGTCAACTGTAATTGTGTTGAATTGCATTGTTAATGTTGGATTTGGTACGTGTATTGACTTTTAGTATTGATGTCTTACAATTTTGCAATCTGAGCATTTAATTGGTGAAATTGCCTCATCGGTAGATGCTTTGAGGGATGGGAAATGCGATTGCATTTGCCTGATTATTTCTCATTTGAAGGCTTTGAATGAATAGCATCGCTTCTCACATTCTAATTGGATTTGTCCATGGTTGCTAATTATATGACTGCTACTATGTTGACCTTTTCCTGCATGTGATTTGTCATTACTCAAGGCACACCTTTGATAGAGTTTGTGTTTTACTCAAGGCTCACCTGATCTATGGTCTTAAAACATGATTTGGCTGTTTGTCTTTGTGTTTTTTTATTAACTGTTACATTGCCCTTTTCTTGCAATTGGATGGCAACTCTTACGATTTTACTAGTCATTGACCTCATAATGTCTCAAAACCAATATGCTAGTTCATTCTCCTGCAGATTCCCCTGTCTCATATTTCTGACTCAGTTTATAAAACATCTGCTGATTGGGTCAATAACCACTCAATTGAGTCTCTGAGTTCGTTTGTCATATGGGCTTTAGACAGCATACTAGCAGATTTGGCTGCTCAACAAGCTGGTTCTAAGGGCTCCAAAAAGAGTGTGCAACAATCTTCTTCAAAGTCACAGGTAAACTTTGTGCAACGAATCCTTGTTGCCCCTTGATCTCTCATGCTTCTTGTTTTGTCTTGGTGGTGCTATAGGTTCAGTGATTTGCTGATTGCATTGATTCTTAATTTGTGTCTTGCAAATATAATGATTCACATATTCTCTCACTTCCTCTCGTACTTTCTGCTTCGTAGTATCACTTATAATGATTGATGAACAATCTTGGCATTTTCATGGGCTTTCAAGAATTATGGTTTGAAAAGAGAAAAAATAACATGGCTAGTTTAAGGATTGGTTTTATGAGCTTTTACTTGCAAAGCAGTCTCATTGCTTCTCTCTGTCTGTGTCATCTCTCTTTTGTACTGAAAAAGTTTCAATATACATGTCCTTATTCCATTACTTTGTTCATTAACTGTTCTTTTGAATCACCTCTGTCTTCTTCTTTGCATGTTTATCATAGTTAAGATCCTAAGTAATTCATTTAACCATTATGAAGTTGACATCACTTTGAAATGACAGGTTGCAATCTTTGCTGTACTTGCAATAGTACTGCGTAGAAAACCTGATGCTTTAGTTAACATCTTAACAACATTGAGGGACAATTCTAAGTATCAAGGACAAGATAAACTTCCAGTTATTGTATGGGTGGTAGCACAGGTATGTGAGTGACAGAAGATTTGGGATTTTGGAAGATGGGTGCCTGTGATCACCTTTTTACAAGCATTGACTGCATTCTTTTATTTAGGCCTCGCAAGGAGATCTGGCTGTGGGACTGTATTCATGGTCTCGTAACCTCTTGCCTATAGTCAGTGGAAAAGGTTCAAATCCGCAGTCCAGAGATTTAATTTTACAGTTGGTTGAGAAGTATGCAACTTCCACGGTGTTCTTCTTGTCCTTTTCCCAATATTAGCAAAAGTTTGAAAATTGAAAATTTTGTTATTTTTGATTTAGGATTTTGTCTTCCCCTAAGGCCCGAACTATTTTGGTAAATGGTGCTGTTCGAAAGGGGGAACGCTTGATGCCTCCTTCTGCATTGGAGATCCTGATGCGAGTTACTTTTCCTGCTTCTTCAGCTAGAGTAAAAGTGAGTGTGACACAAGTATCTGCATTGTATATACTAAGAGATATTGTTTTTTCTGCTCATATTCTTCTGGACGTGATATGCATGTGCAGGCTACTGAGAGATTTGAGGCGGTATATCCCACTCTAAGGGAGGTATCTCTTGCTGGCTCTATTGGAAGTAAAGCAATGAAACAAGTAGCGCAACATATTCTGACATTTACAGTTAAAGCGGCAGGAGAAGGTGGGAAACTCAAGCTATTTGGTTTCTGCTGTTCTTTTGGTGGATCCAAATGGAAATATATTGATATTTTAAATGAATTTGTCAGGCATTCCTGAATTATCTAAAGAAGCTGCTGGTGTTTCCATCTGGTGTTTTACCCAAACTGCTGATTGCTACAAGCAGTGGGTGAGTTGTTCTGGACCTGTTATGAGCTGTGCTTTCGCAGTTTCAGTATTTAATTACTCCACCATGTAACATTGACCTTGGTATTGTCATAATTTGGAGAAATCAGGGCAATATTTATCAAGATAATCTGGAAGCTAGTATTGCTATTCTGAAAAAATTATCTGAAGAATGGAAGGAGCTCTCTGTGAAACTGGCTCCTTTTGATCCTCTTAGGGAAACTCTGAAGAATTTCAGGCAGAAGGTAGTTCCTAATTTCTTCAATCATACTGACCTTTACTGTTGGATGTAAACGGACTAATTCTCGTTACTCATTCTTGGTTTATCCACGTTTGCTTTATAGAATGAGAAAGCACTAACTAGTGGATCAGAAGTTGCTCACCAAGCACTCTACAAGGATGCAGACAAGTACTGTAAAGCAGTTTTGGGAAAAGTATCCCGTGGACACGGATGCTTGACAGGGATGGCCGTGACAGTTGTGGCATTGGCTGTTGGGGCAGCTGTCCTTTACCCAAACTTTGAGCAGTGGAATTGGGAGGAACTGCATGTATTGATTGGCTCAAAATGATGTGCTCCAATTCCTTCGATGCAAAGCATCAATTTGTCCTTCGAGTGCTAGCTTCCATCAATTTTTGTACTCGTGGTTTTGACTAAAGCGGTTCTTGATTAAGTGATTTACATAGTTTGAGAACTAGGCCGTCATACTTTTGCAGAAGAAAACCCCGAGAATTCTGTCAGGGGTGAACGGGGTACCTTTTTATGTCCGTTAATGTACCAATTACCTTTTGAGAATATTTATTTATAGAATTCAGTGATACATGTGGTAACATTTTTATTAATAAATGAATCGTCTGATGACTTGCCAAAGGGTAATGTCTCGGTGGGCGTTACAATAACATGTCATGATTTAAACCAAGTGTGTCGTTTTGATCTTTGTTGTTCTTGATGAGAAATATTTAAGCATCGTTCCTGGATGTGGATGAGTAGTAAGTATTACATGGAATTAAGGCTTTACTAACAGTGTATGGTATTATTTTCTACTAGTGTTTCTATAGTAATGCAGTAGATTAGGTATCTGTAGCACTGTCTTGCGTCCTAATCAGAATTAGGGGTTGGTAGTAGGGCGGCCGGCTAACTGGTGAATTGCCATATCTTATTGGCATGAAATGAATGTCCCTTTGCTATTATGATTGTTGAACGAAATCGAGTGTCCGATCACTACACAAAATCTTGGATTTAACAACTTAGATAGTAAAGGAAAAGGCTTGGATTTATGCAATGGTTGTATTACTTATGTAGCAATACAAAATTGGTCAGACTCTTTAACCTAACCTCAGAAAATTGATTGTTCGCCTAATTCTTGACCACTCATACCTTCCCTAAGCACCCTTTGAAAGAAATCTTCTAGTGTGTCCTTTCCATAACTTGGTGTTTTCTCAGCACTGTACTCCCCAGTCTCAGGGTCCAAAAGCAGCATGCTCTCAGCTGCATAATACCTGCCTATTTTCCCAAACTCAGCTGCATCTTCCATGGAAGGAAAGATCTTTGCAAGGAAATCCAGAACCCCAATTGCGAAATCCATTATCCCAATCGGCACTTTCAAGAACATGGGTTCTTTCCCCATTAACCTGAACAAAATCTCTCCTTGTTCAATTGGAGTCAATGCCTTGTCAGGTCCACCAATCGGCAACACCCGATTCATCTTATCCTTCTCCAACACACAATCTGCCATGAAAGAAGCCAAATCCTGTTCACTGATCGGTTTGCAGGCGCACAACTTTCCATCACCAAACATCACATAAGGCTTGCCATCTTTAACCAACTCAACTTGACCCCCTAAACTCTTGAAGAATGCTGTTGGTCTCACGATGCTATATGTGAATTCACTGTCTTCCTCAGCTTGTTTCATCAATTCAGCTTCAAACTTCAGCTTTGCTCGCTGGAATTCAAGTAGAGGCTTTTGCACACAAATTGCAGATAACAACACAAAATGCTTAGCTCCGCGATTCCTTCCCGCAATTAAACTGTTTTTTGTTGCCTCATAGTCGATCTTCCACGAGTCTTTGACACCTCCAGTACGACTAGCGAGGCATGACACTACAACATCGATTGGAACACCCAAATCGTCCAATGATCTCTCCAGTGTATCCAACTGGGTCACATCAGAGAAGCATACATTGGCTCCTTCAAGCTGCCTCAAGGTTTCATCTTTACTATTTTTAGCTCTAATCCCACTCCTCTCTCTCGCAATGGCTATAACGTTAAATCCTCTATTGATCAATTCCTTAACTACAAACTTCCCGATGTATCCAGTTGAACCAACCACCAAAAGGTTGATATCTTTAGGGTTCTTGTTTCTAAATGAAGGTATGGGCTTTTCAAAAACTATAGCTCCTGTTTCGGTAGCTGTTGAAGCTACAACCGGGTTGAGTGTCTGTCTAGATTCTCTAGAAAAGATGGAGGGTTGGGACAATTTTACTGAAGAAAGGAAACTTAACTGAACTGGATTAATGAACTGAGAAGATAAGCAGGGCTTATAGACTTGGACCTTGGAAGGAAAAGGTAAGTAGACATTGGAAGTGAAACAAAGTGACATCTTTGTGTGTAGACTTGGATCAACGTGGTTGGTGTTGAAGAATCAGGAAGTTAAGTTGGTTGGTAGCAAAGCGAAGAGCTCTTGAAAAAAAAAATCAATGGAATGTGATAGAAAACAAAGCCATGGAAAACGAGTGGCAGGCACTGGCTGCTTTTGTAGCAGGCTACTATGTAATCATTTCTATAATCCAGACGTGGGCTTGGCCCAATCATGAATATACAAAAGGTGCTTGATATGCCAGGCCCATAGATAAGGGTGTGTGACGGACGAACTTGGAGAATCTAAATGTGGAAGGGAAAGTAAGCGATAATTATGTCCCAATTTTCTGAAGATTGATTGTGGATTTGGCTGAATTTGATATCCAAAAGATTGATAGAGATTTGTGAAATGAGAGAGAAACTGTTATCACTTTGCAAAAGGAGAAGGAAAAGTTAGAAATAGGGCTGCACCACCAAAAAAGAAATTAGATAGTATCTTGAGGTAGAGGAACATAATTCTTCAGGAACATCAACCTTTGACACGCTTCCAAATAATTACACTTGCAAAGCCGTATATTTAGTTTAGTTAAATTTAATGAGTTAATTTAATTAAGTCTGAGGTATATAAGTATTTAAGATCTTTAGAACACGTGACAAGTCACATCAGCAAATTTAACGGAGATATTAATATCGGATTATATTGAAAAAAATTGAAACTTTGAGTATTTAATAGTCACTTTTTAAAGTTCGAGTTTACCATTGAGCAAAATTTAAGATTTTTTGTTTTACTTAAAAGTTTTATTTAATTAAAGACATTTTTCATTTTCCCAAACAAACGAATTATGGGAAGAAAATCACATAATAGTATCAGTTGCTGGTTGTGGCATTAGCAAGATTAGAGAAAGGCGGAAGTTGCAACCAATCAGTTGAATTGATTTATTATTTTCTCCTGTATTTAATTCCAGCCAAAGATTAGGACTAAACTCAAGGCTTGATTTGATGCTGTATGTGTTCAAGTACGACGATTAATAAATCCAAAAAAAAGATAGGAAGTCCATTTGCTGCTTGAAGTGTAAACTCAACATAATAGATTCTGCTATATATTCATACACATTCTCATCGCGGATGGAGATGGCATCAACAGTATGTTTGTGCAGCATTCATTCATAATCATCAGGTGTGGCAAAAGGATATCTCAGATAGTAGTTTTTAACTTTGGAAGGATCTTTAGGTGTAGACCATGGATACTTCATTGATGGATCCCTGGGAAATTTCCTGAAGTTGAGAAATGGTGCCCATAGTATGATCCTACATCAGGATTATTTAATCATTAGATCCAGGACCATGAGCAATTAAGAAAAAAAAAAAACTCCCAACTTACCCTGGAAAGAAAATGAAGACAAACATGAACTGCAAGTACATCTCAAGCAGGTTTCTCTTGTACCACCTTATCCTTAACCAGTTCATGATAATAGGCTGTCATATATGATATATCGAACCAACCAACATAAATTTCATGCCAAAATATTGTAACATAGAATAAAATATAAATTTCATTGCACCTACTGGCGTTAGAATAAAGTAGAAAAAGGCAACAATCGCCAGCTGAATCAGAACCCATATTGGATCTTCTTCATTGTTCACTCCAGTTACTGCTAATGCTGGCTGCTCAACCTATAATAGGAACAAAACCTTAATCATCAACAATCAAAAATAAATAAGATGTTTACAACTTACGGTGGCAAGCACTGCAGCAATCTGGATAGCCAGGTTGGTCTTGTTTGTATCATCGTGGTGCTCCTCATGCTTTCTGTTTGTGCTTGCTACTTTCTGTTTGAAGTTAAGATTTTTTGAATGACAGCAAAGAAATGAAAAAGAAACCTTATCTAAGTGAAGCTTGGGTTTGGCGAATGAGTTGAAATTAGATGAGGAGTGGAGGGGAGAATTTGTAAAACGACGGGAAAGAGGTGGCAGAGGATTGGGGAAGTTCGAGCAGAGAGAACAGGAATAATAGGTCATGTTAAGAGTTGCGGTGGTGTCAGTGACGTTATCTTATCGGATGAACTCATAATAAGAAGCGAAAATGGCAGGTAAGTATAGAATGTATATAATTCATTCATTCAGGGCCACATAAACGAAACAGTTGTCACTTTCCCCTTGAAATATACATCCTATGCAACAGGGATAGCATCTCTGTAAGATGAATTTGACATACACTGTTTTTCCTTTTTTACTGTGTATCTCAAATTAATACTCGTTCTTAAATCAGCACTCACCAGAAGAAAATGAAATAAAAATCACTCTCCTTCCTTCAGATTCTGTTGCTCAAAATATCAACTTATATATATTCAACAAAAACCTAAAAACATTGAGAAAGATCAACTCCATCCATCTCTACAGCTAGACTTTCTAGTACAAATGAAAAACATTATCACCAATTTTACCCACAAAATATTTGCAACACTGTAACATCACACCCAAAAAACTATTATTTTTCAACAATCCCAACAAGCTTTTTCTCCAAAACCTTTGATTTTCATCTGTTAGCTGCAAAAATGTTGTTTTCAACAACCCCAACAAGCTTAAATCTGCACTCCGTTCCTCTGTACACCCACTTGCAAGTTTCTACTGTTTCAGCCGCAAAACCCGGAAGGAGAAAACCATCAGTTTCACTCTTTGTTACTGCTCTTTCCAGTGTAAATAGCTATAATCCCACTTTCAAGCTCAAGCCTTTCCCTCCTCGTTCTGTCCTCAAAAGGTTCTGCAGTGATGGTGGTGGCGGTGGTACTGCGGATGCCACTTCTCAACAAAACCCTGCTGTAATCTCTAAACCCTTATGTTATTTCTTTGCATTTATTGAAAATTTTTCTAATTGCTTGTTGGGGAGAAAAAGGTGGTGTTGATGAAAAAGTTGAACTTCTCGTTAGAGTAGGAGAGGCCTAGCTATTATTAAAAATGGAATTTGTCGTTAGGAGCGCGCATTATAGTCTGTAGTATAAGATTGAGTTGATTAAGTTTTTGATAATGAATCAGGGCAAATGCATTTGTAGTTGAAAATAGAGTGGTGCTAAGCTGAAATTCAAAGCGATTGTCAGAATTGGTTCGTATTTCGTTTAGTAAGAATTGTTTGTTGCATCTTTACTAGGCAATGCTTGAAGGCTACTTATGATGATTTGCCTCCCTCTTTACCTAGTTTCAGATTTGGAAGAAGCAAAGCACGAATCTGTGTATGAGCTGGGAATGATTAATCCTTATTATTCTTTTAGAGCACAAGTATTTGGTTAAGCTTGTGTTCTTTATGGAACTTTTGAGAGATATTTTAATTGTTTTCTTATGCCAGTAAATTTTTTTCCTTTAAACTAATTTTCAGAATATCGAGGAAAGAAATCAAAACTCGTCTGGTTTTGGGGAAGGTTATGTGGGATTGTTTATTCGTATGCTTGGGCTTGACAACGATCCGCTTGATAGAGAACAGGCGATAGTGGCACTATGGAAATATTCTCTAGGAGGGAAGAAGTGTGTTGATAAAATCATGCAGTTTCAGGGATGCATCAATCTGACCATAAGCGTTCTCAAGTCACAGTCAAACTCTACATGTGAGGCAGCTGCTGGCCTTTTGCGATCCATTTCCTCAGTTGATCAATATAGGGATGTGGTAGCTGAAAGTGGGGCAATAGAAGAAATAACTGGTTTGCTAAGTCAATCTTCCCTGATTTCTGAGGTAAAGACTGAATAATAAATTTTAAAATTTGTGCATTTTGATGGAACGATGAGTTAGGCTTTTTACACATTTTACAGGTTAAGGAGCAAAGTATTTGTACTCTGTGGAACTTGTCTGTAGATGAGAAGCTCAGAACAAAAATTGCAAACAGTGATGCCCTTCCCTTACTTATTAAATCCCTGGAAGATGAGGAAATTAGAGTGAAGGAAGCAGCTGGAGGGGTTTTAGCAAATTTGGCCTTGACACACTCTAACCACAACATCATGGTTGAAGCAGGCGCTATCCCTAAGTTGGTGAGAATTCGTTCACATTCTAAGATAGGTTAGATAAGTTTTGAACTGGGAAACGCAAATCCAATTCATAATATGGTCATCTACAAGATGAAATAGACGTGCTTGTGCGCCAAAATGTTCTTCCCATTAAAACAAGTGGATTATTTGAGTGACCATGACTGCTTTCTTTATTTAGATTCGACACGAGTTCTTGACTTGGATCATGTTAAGAAGAGATTGATCTATTTCCTTATTGTGCATAATTTCTTCATAGGAGCTCAGCTGATCCTACCTTTATCTGGATAATTGAAATTCCTGAACTGTGGGACATTGTTCTAAGTGTGACTATAAACAATTTGGGTGAAGTAGGCTTAATAAAGTTTGAACTTTTTAGGTAACAATTCAACTTATTGTGCCCGTGTGTTAAATAGCACTAGGTAGAGAGCAATAGCTCAGTATTATTCTGAAACAAGAAGGAAGAACCTTCTTCACAAGTGAAAACCCCCTTACAATCTCAGGAAATCTTCCGAGAATTATTTCCAATCTAAAAGCCTACCCCAGTTCCCCATAGACTATTATTTTATATCTACTTATCCTAACAATTTTCTAAGGAATAGATATCTCCTGCTAACAACCTGAATCACTAAAATATATTGATATTTAGCTATCTCACTTCTGCTTATAGCTGTCTTCTTCTTCCTTGTATAAACTAACCACTCTCCTCCTTTGTGACTATTATTCCTAACCATACCGCCTGCTGATGAAATAACCTTGTCCCCAAGGTTAAGCTCCGGAATTTGGCCACGGATAAGCTCTTGGTCCTCCCATGTAGCTTTCTCCAATGGTTTGCCTTGCCAATGAATCAACCATTGGTCACGGGCAGCTCCTCGATTATGAAGTGTCTTGCTACCCAAGACCACGGTTGGTGTACACAAGTCAGGAGTATAGTCCAACTCTGGAGGTAACTCTTCTTGAACATGGTGGTGCCCGATAGCCTTTTTCAACTAGGACATGTGAAACACTAGATGTATATGAGCTTGAGGGGGAAGTTTCAGTTGAAATGCGACGGCGCCAACCTATTTGTCCACCAAATATGGTCCATAGTATCGTGCTGACAGTTTTGGATGTAGCCGCTTAGGCATGGACCCTTGTCGATGTGGACGAATCTTCAAATACACCCAATCTTCTACTTGAATGTCATGAGGATGCCTTCGAGCATCCACAAAATGTATCACGTGATCGCGAGTGCGTTCCAGATGATGTTTCAACTGTGTTAGAGCTTCGTCACGACTCATTAAATCCTGCGCCACAGCTTCCACCAATGTTTCTCTAGGAATAACATGTGTGATTGAGGGAGGAGGTCTGCCATATACTACCGCAAAAGGAGAACATTTAGCTGCTGAATGAAAGCTGGTATTATACCAATACTTTGCCCATGGTAAATAATCTAACCAAACCTTAGGTTGTTTTGAGCTAAAACAACGAAGATATGTCTCGATAGTGCGGTTAACAACTTCAGTTTGGCCATCCGATTTTGTGTGATAGGCGGTACTCAATTTTAATTGAGTTCCCTGGAGTGTAAACAATTCTTGCAAAAAATTACTTAAGAACGTAAGATCCCGATCACTTACAATGGAAAGCGGAAATCCATGTAATTGGACAACCTTCTTGGTAAAAATTTCAGCAATAGAACAGCCTGAGTAAGGATGTTTGACAGGAATAAAATGCCCATATTTGCTCAACCTGTCCACTATGACCAACGAGGTATCTTCGATTTGGGTAGTCCCACAATGAAATCCATGATCAACTCTTCCCAAATGGCATTGGGAATAGGTAACGGTTGGAGTAAACCTGCTGGAGACGTAGCGTGATACTTGTTATGCTGACAAATGTGACAAGTTGCTACAAAATCAGATACAACCCTTTTCATACCTTTCCGAAAAATAGATTGAGCTATCCTTTTATAAGTCTTGTAAATTCCCGAATCTCCTCCTGTAGGGGTAGTATGAAACTCTTGTAAAAGCTTGGGAATCCATTCCGAAGATGTTGATACAACTAGCATCCCGTTATAATATAATCTCCCATTCTCCAAGGTATAAGAAGGATGAGAATCTAGTTCCCTCTTAATTTCTTCTATTATTCTGCTCAACTATGGATCTACCTTTACCTCCTTATTAATTTGCTCCGGATCTTGCCAAAATGGCCTAGAAATAACCTGCAACTTCATGTCCTCGCATACCCTAGAGAGTGCATCTGCTGTCCTGTTGGAAATTCCTGCCTTATAGACAATATCAAAATCATATCCCAACAATTTTTCCAACCAATTATGCTGATTTTGACTTGTAATTCTTTGTTCCAGCAAATGTTTGAGGCTCTTTTGATCCGTGTAGACTAAATCTTCTCCCCACCAGATACGGTCTCCAATGTTGAATGGCTAACATTAGCTCCATAAGTTCCTTCTCATATATGGATTTATTCAGGGATGATTCAGCTAATGCTTTGCTGAAAAAAGCCACTGGTTTCTTTCCCTGTATTAACACTGCTCCCACGCCTTTACCCAATGCGTCACACTCCACCAAAAAAGGGGTATTGAAGTCTGGTAGCATCAAAACCGGAGCACTGGTCAGAGCATTCTGAAGTCTCTTAAACGCTGTTTTTGCAGGAATATCCCATTTAAAATTCCCTTTCTTCAATAGATTGGTAAGAGGTTGTGCTATCTTCCCATAATCCTTCACAAACCTTCGGTAATGCCCAGTCAGACCCAAGAACCCTCTCAAAGCTTTGAGAGATGTAGGAATAGGACATTGTAAAACCACTTCAATCTTCTTGGGATCCATAGCAACGCCATCTTTGGAAATGATGTGACCCAAGTACCCAATTCTTAACTTCCCAAAGGTGCATTTTTTTGTAGTAGCATAGAAATGATGTTGCTGCAACGTATGTAATACCTTCCTTAAGTGAGTGTTGTGGCTGTCCCAATCAGCGCTATAGACCAAAATGTCATAAAAAAAACTAACACAAACTTTCTGAGGTAGGGCTGTAAGATCGAATTCATAGCACATTGGAATGTGGTTGGTGCATTGGTGAGACCAAATGGCATGACGAGTGATTTGTGGTGACCTTGATGTGTCCGAAAAGCCGTCTTGGGCATGTCATCTTCATTCATGCGTATTTGATGATACCATGTCCGTAGATCGATTTTAGAGAAATACGTGGCTCCGAACAATTCATCTAAGAGCTCTTCAATCACTGGTATGGGAAATTTATCCGATATTGTGGCTTTATTCAAAGCTCAATTATCAACAAAAAATTGCCAACTGCTGTCTTTCTTCTTCACAAGAATCACCAGACTTGAATATGGGTTGTTGCTAGGTCTGATAACCCCAGAAGCTAGCATTTCTGAAACCTGTTTCTCAATCTCATTTTTTTTAGATGAGGATAACGATAAGGTCTCACATTTATCGGATCAACCCCAGTGTTAATTGGGATTTTATAATCAACTGGTCTGTTGGGAGGAAGCCCTATTGGGTGTGAAAAAACTGGCTTAAATTCTGCCAACACTTGCTGTAATTGCTATTGGTGGTGATGGTCGACTTTTTCTCCTATTTTGCTGGACCAGCTGTCATCCTTCTCTTGTTTCTCTAAACCAAAAAATACCATAACCACAACCTCAATTTCAATAGTCTTCTTTAATGCCTTGGTGTAAATTAAAGATCTCGAAAGATTAAAATCCCCTTTAACAGTGACTGTTGACCCCAAGTGTGAAAAATTCATGGAAAGATCTTTCCAATTGTGTTGCACCTCACCTAAGGAAACCAAACAAGTCATCCCCAAAATAAAATCCACTCCTCCTAACTCAAAGAGAAAAAAATCTCCTGAATAAACATAACCTTGCATTTCCAGATTTAAACCTTTGCGGCAACCTTGAGAGTCTTGTTTTTGACCGTTTTCCATCCTCACTCCAAAGCTCGCAGTGGTCTGCACTTTTCAGCCTTGTTTCAAGGCCACCTCTTTGGATATGAAGTTGTGAATCGCCCCATTATCAATCAACACCAAAACAGGTGTTCCATCAATCTTCCGCCAAAGCTTTATGGTTTTGGGTTGTATCCATCCATCGGCAGAAAATTATGAAAGTTCCATCCAGTCGCACTGAGCTTCTTCAGCAACTTCCCTTGACATTTCGTGTGTGTTCAGACCTTCTTCTACCTCTGAAACCACATCTTCATCTTCTCCTAAAAGGGTCACTTTTAAACTTTTCTCTGAACATTTATGTCCCGGACCAAAAGGCAATCCACAACGAAAACACCTGCCTTCCTCCTTCCTCTTTAAAAATTCTGGGTAGGGGAGCTGCCTGGTCCTGCGATTGTTACGTGACCTGTGTTCATGTAAGTCCCATTCTGAGAATTAGACCCCACAGATGACCCACTACAGTTAGGTTTGTAGGTTTTCCGCTCCATTCCTCCAATGACCTTGCCCCTGATCATTACTCGCTATCCCGCTAACAGACCCTCCAATGGTCGTTATTCCTTAAACTTTGGAAACTATACTACCACGTGTCTGTACGCGATTTGTAAAATTGTCAGTAATGGAAGAATTTCTTCCATAAATCACCTACAATTCATCCTCAATATCGCGAGCAATTTCCATTGCTCGTAAGACTGTAGTGGATCGCATTGATCGGACCCGACACCTCACTTTTGGTTTGAGGCCACCCAAAAAATATCCTAACAACTACTCTTCCGAAGTCTCAGGTATTTGTGCCACCAACATTTCGAACGCTCGCAAATATTCCTCCACCAAACCAACTTGTTGCATGGAAGTTAGTCTTTCATAAACGTTGACAGCCTTCTCCAAAACGCTGCAACAAAGTGGGAATTAGCGTGTTCCATGTTAACATCGGACCCTTCTTGTGCAGGAAGCGAAATCAATGCACCGCAGCCGCCTCCATGCTGATGAAGGTTAGTCGCATCTTTTCTTCTTCCTTGACGCGGTGGACCTCAAAAAATTTATCCGCTCGAGCCACCCAACCCAACGAATCTGTTCTGTCGAAAATGGGCAGTTTAGTGACTTTCGTGATCCTTATCGCCTTCAACGTCCTCCTCTTCGCTAGCCTCCGAGGATGCTTTGTTGCTCGACCCTTGTCGTTGCATCAAGTGAGTCAAGATGGCTTCCAAACGACCCATGCCATTCTTGACTTCCAACAAGTCTGCGACTTGCTCCCCCATGGTTCTCTCGATTTTGGCAACAGAGTCTTCCAACTTTCCTACACATGCCTCCATTGATCTGAAAAGCCGAACCAAATTGTTACATAACAATTGAACTTAATGTGCCCGTGTGTTAAATAGCACTAGGTAGAGAGCAATAGCTCAGTATTATTCCGAAACAAGAAGGAAGAACCTTCTTCACAAGTGAAAACCCACTTATAATCTCAAGAAATCTTCCGAGAATTATTTCCAATCTAAAAGCCTACCCCACTTCCCCCATAGACTATTATTTTATATCTACTTATCT
>JANIPN010000217.1:16180113-16190660 GCA_027478595.1 Erythroxylum anguifugum | reverse complement strand
AACCTAAACTCAGGTTTGGTCAACCTTGTTTACAGGTTCGGTTCATGTGGTTCAGGTCCGGTTCACAGGTTCGCGGGTTTTCTTGAACACCCATAGTTCCTGGTTCGGCTGCAAATATCTCTGCTAGTGTTAATTCAATTCATATGCTTAATGGTACCAATTTTAAGTCATAGAAGGAGAATGTTTGATTGTTCTCGGAGTCATAGACTTGGATCTTGCTTTACGAGTCGATCAACCTGATCAATTTATTGGTGAGAGTACCTCTGATCAAAAGAGGGAGATGGAAACATGCCATTCCAGAAGCTTTTCGAGGCACTATGTCCGATCAGATTACTACGGCTAAAGGTTTCCTTGAGGATCTTGAGAAAAGATTTGCCAAAAATGAGAAGGCTGAAATAAGTACACTTGTGGCAAAGCTTATCTTAATGAGGTATGTAGGAAAAGGAAGTATAAGAGAGTACATTATGGAAATGTCTCACATTGCTTCAAAATTGAAAGCACTTAAGTTGGAATTATCTGAAGACTTATGAGTGCATCTGGTTTTCATATATCTTCCGGCATAGTATAATTAATTCAAGGTAAGCTATAACTGTCAAAAAGAGACATGGTCTCTTAATGAGCTTATCTCACATTGTGTCCAAGAAGAGGAAAGGTTAAAGCATGATAAGATAGAAAGTGCTCACTTAGCCACAACATCTAAGGACAAAAGGAACAAAAGAAAAGAAGCTGTGGTTTTAGCAACACAAAAGAAACAACAAAAGGACAAAAATCCAAAAGGTTGTTTCTTCTATGGAGCTGAAGGTCATGTAAAGAAGCAGTGTGCCAATTATCATGCATGACGTGCAAAGAAAGGTATGCTTCTTATTTTGGTTTGTTCTGAGGTTAATTTGACTTTTGTACCTAGACACACCTGGTGGTTAGATTCTGGTGCAACAACTCACATCAATGTGTCTATGCAGGGTTGCCTAAGTTGTGGGAAACCAAATGATGGTGAAAGATACATCTATGTGGGAGATGGTAAGTCGGTAGAAGTCGAAGCAATAGGGACTTTTAGATTATTGTTAAGAACTAGATTTTATTTGGATTTAGTTGAGACTTTTGTTGTACCGTCTTTTAGATGGAATTTGATTTCTATTTCTGCTTTGTACAAATCTGGTTATTGTTGATCATTTAGAAATGGAATATTTAGTCTCTTTTAAAATTCAAATTTGGTTGGTGCCGGTTCTTTATCAATTTACGATAATCTATACATGCTTAACACTAATGCTTCATTCAATGAAGCCTTGCATGTGGGTATACGAAGTTTAAAGCGCAAATTAATCAAAGAGAATTCTGCCTCGTTATGGCATAAGAGATTAGGTCACATCTCCGAAAGGAGAATTGAGAGATTTGTGTCCAAAGGAATTCTCGATTCCCTTGATTTTACAGAATTGCTATTTGTGTTAATTGCATTAAGGGGAATAAATAAATGTCAGGAGATTAGGTGCCAATAGGGCTTCAAAAGTCTTAGAACTTATCAATACGAATGTTTGTGGGCCATTCCCTACGGCATCTTGGAATGGTCAACCGTATTTTATAACGTTCATAGACAACTTCTTGCGATATGGCTACCTTTATCTCATCCATGACAAATCACAGTCTTTGGATGTGTTTAAAAGCTTTAAGGCTGAAGTTGAGAACCTACTAAAAAAAGGATTAAAAGTGTCAGATCTGACCGTGGTAGCTAGTACTACGGCAAGTATGACAGATCAGGTGAACAACGTCCAGGACTGTTTGTTAAATTCCTAGAGAAATGCAATATCATCCCACAGTACACTATGCCAGGTTTGCCTAGCTTGAATGATGTTGCTAAAACATGAAACAGAACGCTCAAGGATATGGTGAGGAGTATGATTAGTCATTCTACCTTGCATATATCACTCTGGGGAGAAGCACTAAAGACCACAGCATATATACTCAACAGAGTTCCAACTAAAGCAACTGATAAGATCCCTTATGAACTTTGGACAGGCAAGAAGCCTAGTTTAAAGCACTTGCACATTTGGGGATGTCCAACTGAGGTAAGACCTTATAGGCCAAATAAAAAGAAACTGGAATCAAGGATTATCAGTTGTTTCTTTATTGGATATTATGCAAGATTCAGGGATTGCAAGTTTTATGATCCCACTACTAAGGAAATTTTTGAGACAGAAAATGCCTGATTATTTTAGGATGTTGAATTTGCGGGGGGAGAAAGGATTAAGGACTTTGTTTATGAAGAGGAACACATTAACATTCCTTTAATTGCTGTTGACAATGATCAGGGTTAAGTTTTCATTCCTGGCATTGTTCAAGAAGCAATTCTGGATCAAGACAATGTTATAGAAACTCCTCCCCAAGTTTAACAACTTGTTCAAGAAGAACAAACTCTACTACCTCAAGAACCTATACCATTAAAGAGATCCATTAGAGAGAGGAGAAGTGCAATTCTAGATGATTATGTTGTATTTCTTCAAGAACATGAAGTTGACATTGGTGTGGTGGAAGATGATCCAATCAACTTCCATCAAGCTATGGAAAGTTCTAACTCTTAAAAGTGGATTGATGACATGAATGAAGAGATAGAGTCCACAAAGGACAATAATGTTTGGGACCTTGTACCATTGCTTAAAGGTGCAAAACCTATTGGTTGCAAATGGATATTTAAGACCAAGAAGGATTCAAAAGGCAATGTAGAAAGGTACAAGGCTCGTTTTGTCACAAATGGCTTTACACAAAAAAGAAGGCATTGATTATAAAAAGACTTTCTCTCTGGTTTCTTCAAAAAACTCTTTTAGTATAATAATGGCATTAGTGACACATTTTGATCTTGACTTACATCAGATAGATGTTAAGACAACATTTCTCAATGGTGACATTGATCGGACGATTTATATGGTGTAGCCAAAAAACTTTGTGTCAGGAGATGCAAAGCAAATGGTTTGCAAACTAAAGAAATCCATTTATGGACTCAAGCAGGCAACTCGTCAATGGTATTACAAATTTCACCAAGCTGCATCTCGTTTGGTTTTGATATGAACTTGGCTAATGAATTTACATACCATAAGTTCAATGGGAGTAAGTCATTTTTATGGTTTTATATGTCGATGATATATTGCTTGCCACTAATGATATAGGCTTATTGCACGAAACCAAGAGATTTCTATCAAAGAAATTTGAAATGAAAGATCTTGGTAATGCCTCTTTTTTTAGGGATTCAGATACATCGGGAACACTCTCGAGGTATTCTTGAATTATCACAAAAGAGCTATATCGAAAAGGTAATTAAAAGGTTTGGCATGCATGATTGTAAACCAGGTGATACCCCTGTGTCTAAAGGAGATAAGTTCAATTTAAGTCAATGCCTCAAGAATGACTTTGAAGCTAAGATAATGCAAAAGATTCCTTATGCTTCAACTGTAGGAAGTTTAATATATACTCAGGTTTGTACGCGTCCGGATATTGCATACATTGTTGAAATGCTAAGGAGATATTTAAGTAACCTGGGATTGGATCACTGGAAAGCAGCCAAACGAGTAATGTGGTATTTGAAGAGAATAAAAGATCATATGCTCATATATAAAAAATTAGATAAGCTAGAGACCATTGGTTACTCTAATTTTGATTTTGCTGGATGCCAAGATAGTAGGAGATCCACTTCAGGATATATCTACCTGCTTACTAAAGGAGCTATTTTCTGGAAGAGTGCGAAGCAGACACTTATAGCTTCTTCCACCATGGCGGCGGAGTTTATAGCATGTTATGAGGCTTCCAACCATAGGATATGGCTGTGAAACTTTGTCACGGGGTTGCGCATTGTGGACTCTATCGAAAGACTACATAAGTTATTTTGTGACAATAACTCTGCAGTACTATATTCCAATAACAATAGGAGCTCGACAAAGTCGAAGCACATCGACATCAAGTTCCTAATTGTTAAAGAGTGAGTTCAGAGTAAACACTTGTTTATACAAAACATTGGATCAAACTCCATGATTGCGGATCCGCTTACTAAAGGAGTGCCACCCAAGATCTTTCATGAGCACACTACTCATATGGGTGTTGCATCTTTTCAAGATATATAGTTTCAGTGGGAGTTTGTATTGTAGATGCTTTTCAAATTAGACATTTTTTCACTATCATTTTGGATACAACTTTTTTTTGGTTAAGTTGTTCGAGGTTTATTTAACTTTAAGATATTTGGTTTATTTTGTCTTTGAACTTATTTGAAATTGATCTCACTAAAGCATAAGGTTGGACCAGTTAGAAATAAGCATGATATGATCACGCTACTTATAATTTCCATGCTATACATCCATAGTTGATCCATGTCATTTGGTTGTATCATCATATGTGACCATTGATAGGTCTAGTTACGTTAATTGTAGCAAAAGATGCTTTGATACTATGTTGGTATAATTGATGGACCGGATTATCTGGGGATGCATACAGTAATGATAGCAAAATTCTAAGTACTCACAAGGTTATTACATAATTTTAAGGTAACACATATAGCCCAAGTGGGAGATTGTAAGGATTTTTTAATCAAACATGTGGGCTTATATGTTTATAGTTGTATATAAAGGCTATCATATAAAGTTGAGCACAATTAATTAAAGTGGTCTAATATGTTTATGGTATTTTGGGCTTCATGCATCTATTTTAAGTATGAGCTTTATATATGCAGAGAACGAGTTTATAATTTCTAGTTTTATGATGGTTCAAACTAGAAATTAGAGAAATTAGATTTCTCTTCCTTGAAGTGGGAAGAGCAAAACCATGAGGGGCTTGGAGCCCAAAGCGGACAATATCTACGGGCGGGTCGTTTGGGCTATTACACATTCGGTCGTGTAAAGTTAGGAGCTCTTGTTCTTGCCTCTGATGTAACCTCCCTTTTACCCAAGTTGCTTTACTATTTAGCCGATCTAGTCATGCAAAGTTAGGGGCTTTCATTCCCACCTCTAGTTCAAGCTCCTCCTCACGCAAGTTGTGTCTATTAATTCAACTTTAAGTTCTACAAGAAAAATATGGAGCCAAGTTCTTACTGATATAATTAGTGTTTCATCACTTTAATAATTCCCTCCTTCAACTTGAAATGGCCAACCTATAATGCAGCCTCCATTGGAAATCTTAAAGGAAGTGGCAGCCATGTGGTCTAGCTCTCTTGTTGGGCTCTTCATAGATAAATAACTAACTTTTCTGCTAGTTAATGCATGGTGGCAGAAGTCATGCAAAAGTTTTGAACTATTAGAGATTCTCATTTTAGAAGGGATCCATTTCATCTTTAAATTCTCCACAAAAGTTGAGGCATCAAAGGTATTGGATAATAGTCTATGGAAATTTTATGATCATCCTATTTCCTCCATAAATGGTAGCCTAGACATCATTCCTTTGATTTGGAAAACAAGAAGATACCACTATGGATCAACCTCTACAATGTCCCATTAAAGTACCAAATAAAAAATAGATTGAGCTACACTACAATCTTTATAGGAAAGCCTACAGTTATACATGAGTCAACTGAAACATTGAGAAGGATTAGCTATACTCGATTGTGTTCTTTGAATAGCATTAATCAAGATTTACCATAAGTAATTTCACTAATGTAGATGGATGAAAATGGGAAACTTGTTGAGGATGTTACCTTAGTGACATATCATTGGAGGCCCTAACCTCACCATAAAAGCAAGGAGTGAAAACCTATGGGTTTAAAACAGGTTATTATGACAAATTGGCATCTACAAATATAAGTTTGGAAAAAAGAAATGTGCTTCAGAGAGAAAAAAGTTCAAACTGTCCTCGGAGAATAAAATGACACTAAAAGCAAGCAATAGAGAAGAGACATAGGAGGAAATTGGAATACTACAAGATCAGGATGAATTACAAGTAGGTAATGTAGAGCCTCACAATTTTGATCAAAGAATGGACTTATCGAGTTCTTCTAAGCCAAACTTAGCTCAAGTCTTTATAGGAGACTTTATTCCAATTGCTAAGAGGATGTCTAACATGAAGCAAAGGAGTCCTAGGTCCAAATATATCATTAAATGACAATATTATGTTGGAATGTCTAAGGGCTCAATAGTGTTAGGAAGTAACTATTGCTCAAGGATTTTATCTTAATAATAGTTTCTAGGTTTGTTAAATGCCAAGCTCTATAAAGAAGGCCTTAAACAACTTGCTTTTTTTAATATTTCTTAGTCTGTCTTATTCAATCATATGGAACATCACTATGGTAGAATTTCGGTTGCATATGATTCAAGAAAAATAAGGGTAATGAATATCACCATCAATAATCAGTTAGTACACATAGAGTTATTTTTAACACTAATGTAATGATTTAAGTCTCTTTTATCTATACTTCTAATTTCACCTTTCAAAGGTCTAGTTTATGAAGGAAATTATAGGAAATCCAATCAACTATTTAGCTCTTATGGTTTCTAATGAGGGACTTCAGTAGTCCTTAAAAAGCTGATGGTAATGCGAGCCTCAGGAACTTCACTGAGGATTTAGCCACCTCTGTTTCTAACATTGAGATGAATGATCTAAAATTTGAGGGTAATTTCTTCACCTAAAGTAATAGGTAACAACATCCATGATTTTTTAGAAAGAAACTTGACTGTGTTATACTTAACTCTAATTGGCCCTCAAGCCTCCCCAATATTAAGACAGAATTTGGTAACCCTCAATTTTCTGATCACTTACCAATTACTATAAGTCAATTGAATTTTCGGGTGAAGGTTAGCTCTCCTTTTAGATTTAATAATTATCTGGATAGTGATCATATATTTCATAATGTTATACTCAAGGGCCTCAATATGATGTGTACCAATCACACTAAAAAGTAAAATGTAAATCTACACCATTAAACTTATAGCAGTAGTGAGAAAGAATCGTATCCACCGAAAGCGCATGACTAATTTTTATATTGAACTAATCAACATAATAAGATGACAGAGAGTTTGGAAGAATTTAATTAATGCAATTAAATAAAATTAAACTATAAAAAACAAATCAAATTTGCAAAGAGTATTCAATATATTTAAGCCCAGTACTTGGTTAAATCTTTACCCTCACTTGAACATGTATAATCAAGTGTAATATTGTTTCCATCTCTCTCTTTGAAATTATTAACCATGGATTAACAACAAGCTCTGTTAGCTCCAATTTTCTCTTAAATAGTAACTAATTAAAAAAATTAAGTAGATCTAACTGCTCGACAACCTAGAATAGACTCTCTAAATTTAGTGCAAGAACAACATTAAGAATCAGGAAAGTAAGTTAATCCAAGTAATAATCATACAAGCTCGGATTATATGATTGTATTAACTATATAATACAATTTAAATTACATAATTAATGTATTAACTATATAATTGTAACGATTTTATTAAAAGTATTGACTACAAATTTCAAAATTGTTGAAATGAAAATTGTTTATGCATGTTTTGTAATGGTTGAATTGAAACTGTTGAAAATTGTTGGAAATAGAAATTGTTTATGTATGTTTTGTGATTGTTGAAAATGGAAATTATTTTATGAATGTTTTGTGATTATTTGAAATGGAAATTGTTGGAACTGAAAATTGTTTATGTTTGTTTGTGATTGTTGGAAATGGAAATTGTTTATGTATATTTTGTAATGTTTGAATTGAAATTGTTCGAAATGAAATTGTTCGAAATGGATATTGTTTATGTATGTTTTGAGATATTTGAATTGAAATTGTTCGAAATTGTTGAAAATGGAAATTGTTTATATGTTTTGTGATTGATGGAAATGGAAATTGTTTATCTATGTTTTGTGATATTTGAAATTTTGAATTGAAATTGTTAGAAGTGGAAATTATTGGAAATTGTTGGAAAATGTTAGAAATGAAATTATTGGAATTTGTTGGAATTTGCAAATGGAAATTGTTTATGTATGTTTTGTGTTGTTTAAAACTTTAAATTGAAATTGTTCAAAATTGTTAAAAATGGAAATTGTTTATATATTTCTTGTGATTGTTAGAAATAGAAATTGTTCATGTATGTTTTATGATATTTGAATTAAAATTGTTGGGCATGGAAATTATTTATGTATGTTTTATGATTGTTAGAAATAGAAATTGTTTATGTATGTTTAGTGTAATTATGTATGTTAAATAATTGAATTGTTAGTTTTTGACTTATGGTGAATTGTGTTCGATTCGATGAATTATGTGTTCTTTATTTTGATATATGCATTCATTTATTTTTTACAGACAAGTGGAAGGAAGTTCAAGTACTCCTGATCAAACCACTTCAGGAAGATACAATGATCTAGCTTATGCTCATGTTACGTTGGTCCCCAATATGAGGAACCATACTATTTGCTTGTTTTATAACAAGGATTTGAAAGGTGGAGGAATCACTCGATTAAAGAAGCATTTAGCTAAGGTTAAAGGAGATGTGAAACTTTGTCAAAAATTAAGTCATCATGTGAAAGTGACAAATCAAAAATTTGCTTGAAGAATATCAACACAAGAAAGATAGAAGGGAGAGACTGAATTTTCAAATTGGTAGTGGAAGTTCTTTGGCTTTCATGATGATTATGGAAATGTTGAAGGTGGTAGTAATAGTCGTAATAGTAGTGGTAGTGTTCCATCTCAACCCAGGAAGAAGTAAATGTTACACCTGGACCTGATGTGAGAAAAAGAAGAAGGCAGATGACTATTTTTTGCACTACAAACAACTCCTGGAGCCCAACCTTTAATTTGTAGTGCCATGTAATCAAAAGATATAACTCACAATGTAGATATGGTAGTACCGTAGTAGTTAGATGGTGGTATGATACAAGTTCATCATTTAATGCTTCCCAGTCTTACTATTATTAGCCTATGATGGATGTTACAACCTCTTTCGATCCGAGATACAAAGCTCCTTTGATCAATGACTTAAGAGTTAAACTTTTGAATTGCTCAGTTTCTGAAATTAAAAGTTATTTGGCAGAAAGAATAATGAATTAGGCTACTTATGAGTGCTCAATCATGTGTGATAGTTAGATAAATAAAAGACAAGAGCCTATTATTAATTTTTTTAGTTTATTCTGCAAATAGCTCAATGTTTTTGAACTTTATTGATGCATCTGGGCTTATTAGAAATACTGATACTTTATATAAGAAATTCGATGAAGTTGTGAATGAAGTAGACCTAGAAAACATTGTTCATTTCATTACTGACAATGATTCCGCTTATAAAGCTATAGGAAGAAGGTTACAGAATAAGTATAATTGTTTTTTATGGACTCCTTTTGCTACACATTGCATTGACCTAATGCTGGAGAATATAAGAGTTCTTAAGTATTTTTTTATTGTTGAAAAGGCTACGCAGAAAGCTAAAAAGGTGACCAAGTTCATTTATAATCGTGCATGAGTGTTGAATTTAGTGAGAAAGAAATTTACCAATGGTAGAAATTTGTGTCAATCTGTTGTGATAAGATTTGCAACGAATTTCTTATTACTTTAGTCTTTTTGTTACGATGAAGAAAAAATTAAGACAAATGTTTACAAGTGATAAGTGGCTTGCATCTCAGTATACTAGGTTTGATGCTGGATTAGAGGTTTCCATAATTATACTAGAAGATAAAGAATTTTGGTCCAATGCCAATTTTTTATTCAAGTTTGTGAGCTTTTGGTGATAGTGCTTCACTTGGTTAATAGTAAAGAACAGGCAACAATGGGTTATTTTTTTGATATCATGGAAAGGGAGAAGGAAGCAATCAAGACCAATCTGAAACATAGGCATTTTTTGTACATACTCTTGCAATCACCAATAAAAGATAGAAAAGATAACTTTTTTCTCTGTTGTTTGCCACTGGCGCATTTTTGAATCCTAATGTATATTTAAGACCAGATTTTACAAAGAAAGCTCAAGTTAATATAAGAATGTTATTCACTATTATAGCAATTGCTGGCCAAGAAATGATGCAACATCTCTTGAACTCACAAATAGAGCTTTTTAAGTATTCTTTTAGGGATTTTGGCATGTTGATTGCTATTCAACAAAGGGCAAAACTTTCTCTAGGTATTACTTGTTTCCTTTTTCTTATTTATTGATAATTAATTATCAATTTATTTTGTTTTTAACGCTACTTTTGTTATCTTATGACTTGTAGTTTCTTGGTGGGATCAATTCAGAACCGATGTTTCATAATTGCAAAGATTTGCAATTCAAATTTTAAGTCAACGTGTGAGTGAAAAAGGTTGTGAACAGAACTAGAGCATATTTGAATTCATCCATTCCAAGAAAAGGAATAAATTGGAGCACATGAGATTGAATGACTTAGTTTTCGTTTGTTACAATTGAAAGCTTCGGGAAATGTATTGTAAACGATCTAAAAGGGGGGTTGAATAGATCTTTAAAGCTTTTCGTAGAGTTCTATAATAAAATCACGAAATTAATACACACGAAACAATCAGATAAATTAAATTAAGTTAAGAGAGAAGAAGAACAAACACTGTTTTTATAGAGGTTCGGTGCTAAGACCTACGTCCTCTACCTAAGCTCCCACTTAGG
>JANIPN010000217.1:16095346-16113269 GCA_027478595.1 Erythroxylum anguifugum | reverse complement strand
GATGATATGAGTTGAGTTAGAATTAGATGTATTTGAAGAAGTTTTCCGTTTGAGTTGATGAACTTTGACCTTGAATTGTTGTTATATATATATATAAGTGAGATATTATGGAAAAGAATGATGAGATGTTATTGAATATGAGGAGTCAAATGAATTGAGGTTGAGAGTTGATGAATTCCAATTGGTAGTTGAATTGTTATGAATGATGTTGCAATAAAGAAAGTGAAGTTGGGATAAATCTCAAGTTTTTCATGAAAGTAAAATGTGTAATATGATTTTCAGGGGAAAACTGGATTAATTTAGGTATAATTAGGCAAATTTATCTTCATATAAGTTATAGCTTATCCTCTTAGCTTTCCAATGGTATAAACTATGCTATTTTTTGATATCGGAGTTGAGAGTTATGATCATTACAAGTTAGAATGTCATAGAGGATGTGTATACCGAACAATTAGAGTATATGAAGTAATATCGCACTAGAAAGAGTTGATTTTGGAAAGATTATGAGTAAAATGGATGTTAGGATGGGTTTAGGATCCATTGGAGGGGTCTTGGAGGGTGAAAATTTTGTTATACCCGAAGGTTACACATAATCACCCTCCAAGACCCCTCCAATGGTTGTGTAAAATCACATAGGTCGTGTGTTTCCAGCGCAGGAGCACAATTACACCTGAAGGTTACACGGTTTGCCTGTGTTGGTATGCGCAACCCATGTTTTGATCCTCCAAATGATAGAATTTCATTTCGAAGTCTTCATGAAAGTTGTAGATCTAGAAGTCTTCTTTCAAACCGTCTAAGAACGATGTCAATCCGACACCTCTAGTGAGAGTTATGTCAATTGTGCCAAGGCATATAATATGAGTAAGGACATGAACATGTTGGATTCGTTTGGCCATAACTTCTTCGTCCGACCTTCGATTGAGGTGATTCTTGAAGCGATAAATTCCTAACACGTTTTCCTATCTCTATATAAAAATTTGTAGCTTTTGGTGTTAAATTGAAAATGATTAATGGAAGGAAAATGAGGGATCGGTTGGAAGAGCATGACTTGATTATGAACATACTTTGGATTTTCAAGCATATCTTGAGCTTTAGAGCTCCGATTGAGATGGTTCTTGCTCTAAAATAAACTAAAGACTAAGAGTTACAATTTTGATGAAATTTTGAGTATTGTGATTCCGCTGTGTGAGCTCTCCCTTTTTGGTTTGAGATGTTATATGAACAATATGGAACCGTTGATGGCTAATTAGGATACATTGGCATAACCCTATAAGAAAACCCGCTTATGCTTTGTGAGGGTTAAATGAATTAACCCTACAGGGTAATACGCTCAAGTTTTATGGTTCAAGAGTTGGGTGTCGGAAACAAGCGGGATCCAACATGTTTGGTATCAAAGCAAGAGGTTGGATTCCGGAAACAAACGGGATCCAACATGTTTGGTATTATGATTTCGCAAGCATTGGGCTCCGGAATCAAGTGGGGCCTAACAGTTGTGGTATCAAAGCAAGAGTTGGGTTCCGGAAACGGGATCTAACATTAACTCTTTAAACTTATTTAGTTATAGGAGTCTCTTTTCTCCAATTATCTTCCAATTAAAATTTTAAGCCTTAATCACCCAACATGCCCTATGCTTTAACTCTATGGGTAAGTGACAAGCCTCCTATAAATAAGTTAGAAGGGTGTTATACCAATTGAAGTCTTAAAGGTAGTTTGATATGCCCATAGAGCAACGTCAAGCATCAATGCCTAATCCTTCCTCAAACTATTGACCATCTTCTACAATATTCTCTTTAACTCGCGATTAACAACCTCCACTTGGCCACTTATTTGCAAATGATAAGATGTGGCCACTCGATTCTAGACTCTATATCTTTTAAGAAGAGCTTCAAATGATTTATTACAGAAATAGTCTCCTCCACCACTTATTATTACTCTTAGCACTCCAAATCTATTGAATAATCTACTTTTACACCACCTTACTATCATTAGTAGAAGTTACCAATGCTTTAGCCCATCTCAAGACATAATTTACTCCCATCAATATATATGTGTTTCCTACTGAGGATGGGAACGGTCCCATGAAATCCAATCCTTATACATCAAATACTTCTACCTTTAAGATGTTAGAAAGGTGCATCTCATATCTCTTTAAAATGTTCCCCACTCTTTCGCATTACATCACAAGCTCACAAGCATTTTTGAACAAGTTAGGAAAATAGAATCTGGATTCTAATACTCAAGTTATCATATTGTTCGCTCTATAATGCCCTGCATAAGTATAATTATGACAATGTGCTAGTATTTCTGACATCTCCTCCTCTAAAACTCATCTCTTAATTAAGCCATTAGCACAAGTTTTATATATAAATGGTTCATCCCACAAAAAACAAGTGCACTCATATAAGAACTTTTTTTTTATTGATAAGACAAATTGAGCTAAAAGATACCACCTAAAACATAATTTGTTATATCAACATATGATGGAACCAATTGGCGGTTTATCATCATCAAGGAGTCATTGGGTAATCGCTCATTAATATTTTCACTTTGTTGTACCTCCCCTCCTTTAAGACGTGATAGGTGATCGACCATCAAGTTTTTCACTCTCTTCTTGTCTCTAATCTCATTGTCAAAATCTTAAAGAAGCAACACTCATTAGATATGTCTTGATTTTACGACTTTCTGAACAAAGAGATACCTCAACGCCACATGGTCAATATAGATGATCACTTTAGATCCCAAAAGATAAGATTGAACCTTGTTACATACAAATACTAATGTTAACAACTTCTTCTTAATACTGATGTAATTTAGTTAGACTCCCACTAATATCTTGCTTGTATAGTAAATGGCATGCAACAATTTATCCTTATGTTACCCTAATATACATCTTATTGCTTGATCACTAGCATTGCATATAATCTCAAATGGTGATAACCAATTTGGTGATGTCAGTATGGGTGCTAAAATAAGTGTCTCCTTCAACTTATTAAAAGCAAGTAAACAATAGTCATAAAAATAAAATAGCACATCTTTAACTAATAAATTAGTTAGAGAACTAGCAATGAGAGACAAGTCCTTGATAAATTAGCAATAAAATTCTTCATGTCCAAAAAATGCACGAACATCTTTGACATTGTTTGGTAGTGGAAGCTTCTCAATGACTTTCACTTTGGCCCTATCTAGTTCTATACCTTGGTATGATATCTTATGTCCCACAACTACAACATCGTGCACCATAAAGTGGCATTTCTCCCATTTTATAACCAAATTTGATTCTTCACATCTTTGAAGAAAAAGCAGTGATTAAATGAGTTTCTAAGGATTGAAAAATCATCCATAAATATTTCCATAATGTCCTTAATCATATCAATAAAAATAGGCATCATACATCTTTGAGATATTATTGGTGTATTTCAAAGCCCAAATGACATCCGTCTATTGGCAAATGTTCCATAAGGACATGTGAAGGTAGTCTTCTTTTGGCCTTCAGAATAGATAAAAATCTGATTGTATCTTGAATATATGTCAAAGAAATAATAGAATTCGTGGTTAGCCACCCTTTCATTCTTTTGATCTACAAATGGTATAAAGTGATCCTTTTTAGTAATCGTGTTGAGCTTCCTATAATCAATGCATACTGTTAAATATGTGACTGTGCAAGTAGAGATCATCTCACCTTTTTCACTCTCCAATATTGTTATGCCTCCTTTATTAGGTACACATTGTACTGGACTAATCTATTCATTATCCAAAATAGGGTAAATAATACCTGCGTCTAACAGTTTCACAACTTCCTTCTTGATCACCTATTTCTTGTGAGGGTTTAGCCTTCGTTGTCTTTCCTTTACCTCCTTACTTCCTTAATCAAGGTTAATCCTATGCATCACTACATTAGAACTTATGTCTTTTATGTCATAAATTTACCATCCCATGGCTCTCATGATCTAAGTAATTTTCAAACCTGTGACTAAATGGCAAACCGTCCTCCCTCCTTTTATTACTAACTAACTTATTTCTCAGTAAGTATTCCATATGCTTCTGTGGCGATCTTAGCGACAGGGTTAATAATTTCACTACTTTCTAGTTTTTTGTTAGGCTAGAGTCCACCTATTTCTGGTTTTATTACTGCATCTAATGTATAGTTTTTTTTTCACAATTATAATTTCTCTAATTCCTTGTATAATTTCTCTCTTATTTCTAGTTACTGAATGTCCTCTAGTTTCTTTCTTTCTGTAGCTCATACACTAGGAATGTTGTTCCCATTTTCATCATCGATGCATCATAGGTATTGCGATCCAATTTCTATCATTAGAGCTAGTCCAACATGTCCTCCATATTAAGAGGATTGTTCTGTATGTTGAGTATTCTCAATAGTTGCCTCTAAATGTCAGAGGAGTAATTATATGAGAATATTATATGATCTTTAGATTCCTGTTTTGAGAGACATAGGATACAATTGTTGTCTCTAATCCAACTCATTTTGGTTAAGGTAGGGAGTTTGTTTTGGATTGCCAGCTACACAAAAATGATATGTTTGGCAATTTGTTGTTTATCCCAAATCATTTTGTACCATCTAACTCCTTAGTGTAAGGCATAAGCAGGTTATAGTACGAGGCTACATTAAACTTTTTAAAACATTCTCTAAGCCAAATAGTTGTATATGATTTGCTTTGATCTAGTAGATAAGAGGGGAAGAGTGGTTGCAAATTAGCTAACCCTCTTGGGGGGAACCCACAATTGCTTGTCTCTTATAACTGCACTGACCTTGGAGTTGATTAGAAGAATACGTTATAGAGGTAATTGAGAATGGAGAACAAACCAATTTTTAGTTTCTGAACCAGTTTTTAGTTTTTGAGTGTTCTCCGTGCCCAATTAACTGCTTCATCTCTCACCCTATTATTTCACTAATAGTTAGGATGAATTTGGTGATGGATGAAGACTTTGAGAGAGATTTTATTATCAAAAAATTGACATTTTTAATGCACTTTTCGCGCATTCACTTTACCTAAAGTCCTTCTTTATTGTTAAACAAACCTCATATTCTTTTGGCTATTTTCTCTCTATTAAAAACTCTGATAGATTTGATTCCTAAGCATCCTTATGTTTTAGGGAGATAAATGCTCCTCTATTTGATTTTAGGTATCTTTTACTAGTTCCATCTCCACTCCATAATAAATTCCTTAGAACTCTTTCAATCTCCTTAATTATTTTGATTCGGAGAACAATATGTGAGCTCCAATATATATGCATCCCATTTAGAATAGAGTTTATCGATTGAGCCGTCCCTGCATATGATAGATGCTTTAATGTCCAGCTTTTGGTTCTCCCTAATATTGCCTTAAAAAATAGTTTAAAATCCTGATAATAAAGTTTTGATGCTGATATAGGAATTCCAAAATATTTAATTGGAGCTTTGAAGAGTTGGAGGCTTGGTAACTCTGTTAGAGATTACTCCAGTGGAGTAGGGAATGAGGGGATGAGGAGATGAATATCTGACTTTTCCTTTTGTTTACTGCCAAACTAGACATTTTCTCAAATTGATGCAAGCTGTTCATTAGTAAGAGGATTGAATTTTCATCTACTTTACACAGGAGGAGAAGATCATTTGCAAATGCTATATTAAATAGCTTAACTCTCCTAATTTGTAGTGGTAAGTAAAGGATCTTCCTTTGTAAATCTTTTGAGAGATAAGTCTGGTTAATTCTTCTATACCTAGAGAGAATAGACAAGGAGATAGAGGACTTCCCTATCTTGCTCCTTTTGTTCCCTTAAACAAATGAGTATCTTGTCCATTAACCAAGAGACTAAAAGAAGATGTAGTAATGCATTGAGTTATCCACACGAAAAATTTAGAGGAAAAGCCAAAAGCTTATAGGATTTGGAGTATAGAACTCCACTTGAGATTGTCAAATACTTTAGCAAAGTCTATCTTTAAGGAGCAACTTTTTATGTGCTTGTTAGAGTGATGGTCCTTCAAGAATTCTTGAGCCAGTAAAAAGTATTTCCGATGTTCCTACGTGCTATAAAACCAAATTGTGAGACTTTAATAATATCTTTCATGATAAGTCTGAGTCCTAAGACAAGAATGTTATATATAAACAATAATTGTGATATAGGAAGATACTAAAATAATTGATTACAAAAACTAGTTTCAAGTAGATCTCTTATGATTAATCATGAATTATCATAAGTTTATAAGAATAAATTACATCATCAAATTTGTACATCTAAAAGTTACCCATCGAATAATTAATTTTATCAATCTTTACAAATATTTGTCAAACTTTATACCATATGTTTCCTGGTAGTTTACATGGGAATGTACCAGAAGAAGAACTCAACTTTGAGTTTAGTGACACGTGGATGATTTGCATATGCGGTTCCGTTCAATTAATCGCTACCGAAGACTCGGGTACACGTTTTTTTCCTCATGCCTGACCTGTTTTATTGAAAAGGCGTCCGATAATAAGAAAGATACAAACAAATCTTCCCAGTTCCAAAAAGAAAAAATGAAAAAGGTTGACGATAGCTTATCCTGATTCCGAGGAAGTTTCGTCGTCATGTTAGCGGTCAACTCATTCATCACCACCCTGCCTCATCTGACTTATTCTGAACGGCTTCTCACGCCTGGTGACCACAAACTCATATGAGTTGGTTTAAGCTTTCATGATTCATAATTAGCCTTCTTTGGGATGATAATGAATTTCCGTTCTTCACATGAAATGAAAGCACTTATTATGTTTTATATGAAATCCATACATATGGTGGAACATTTAAAATGTCACGCGTCTTTTACTTAGCAAACGCATTTAAGAATTGTGCAAACAAGCGCAAGAACGAGGTTTTGACCTTTCCACGGAAGACAAAAACTAAGTAGCTTTTTAATTCGACTTAAAATTATAGTTGAACTAGACAGGAGTTGATATAAGCTCAATTTATATTATTCATTTATTTATATCATCAAGTGATTAGAGTATCTATTAGATACTTCCTTTTTTTTTTAGAAATTGTTTCGAATATTATTATCTAATTCTTCATTTAATTAATAAAATGACTCTTTTCTTAAAAAAACAAAAAAGTGAAAACAGAGACGAGATAATCTCAGCATGTCAAATTTTGGTCAAGCAAGGTCCTTTTCTTTGAATAGTTTGATCGTGCATGCCGTCAAACTAAAACATTAAAATCACCAAAGCTTTAACCCAATGGTCACACAGTTTCGTCGCCCGGTTCACACCAACTCTCTGTAATTCGAAGTTCCCCATGTCAAGATTACATCTTTCACCTCTAAGAATTTGAAACAGCTCTTTTCATCTGTTTCCCCTGGTGTATTTCTGAGCAGTTCATGTAATTATTGTTATGTCAAAGTCGAAAAAATTCTTACGGAATATGATGAGGTTTTTCCAGTTTGGTTCCACAAGAGGTAAGCGATGAGCCCCTTTGGTTTTGTTTCCTAATTTCTTCTGTCCTGTTGCGTTAAGTTGTGGTCTTTATTTCTGCATGCTTGATCTGTTCATGGGGCAGAGGGAAACAATGAGGAAGATTTGGAGAGAATTGCTGCACAGGAACAGAAGCAGTTTCGATTTGAGACCTTGGTCTCCGCTACAAAAGATTTCCACCCAACTCATAAGCTTGGTGAAGGCGGATTTGGACCTGTTTATAAGGTAAATATCTCTTTCCAGTTGGTTTCAAGCACAGAGGTGACTAATATTGTTTGGTTATTGACAAATTTGATCAAAAACCTAATAACAAAATACGTGAAAAGATCTGGGCAGATGTATATGGGCTTATTCCATTTTGATTTTGGAAATTGATTGTTGTTCGCACAATATTGTGACTTGTATTGCCAAGTGGATCTTAGTGTTATTGGCTTTTCCATGTGCCCCATCTATGCGAGAGTGATAATGGCCGATGAAGTGTTAGCAAAATACCATCTGCTCCACATTATTTTCAGAACCTTTGGAGTTGTTAACCTACACGGTTTTCAAATGGAGCTAAAGGAGGAAATTAGGTATCATAATGTGCTCAAACTAGTAACTCAATTAGGTCAACAAGCTCTTAAAGTGTGTAACATTTCAAATGTTAAGCTTCTTGATGTAAACATTCTATAGCAGTTAGTGGGAGAGGATAAGCGTACACTACTATGGCCTAAGAATTATTGTTCACCATGCGAAGCCAAACCTTTTCCCTTAGGTACAAGCTTTTTGCTCCTTTATCTATGTTTTGAAGGAACCTTAATTATTTGAGTGTAAGTCTAATTTGTGAAACCATATGGGCCTTCTAATTGCATAATGCTTTCTGAAGGGGACACTGGACAACGGAAGAGAAATTGCAGTGAAGAAATTGTCCCATAGCTCAAACCAAGGGATGAAGCAATTTATAAATGAAGCCAAGTTATTATCACGTGTTCAACATCGGAATATTGTAAATTTGGTAGGGTATTGTGCACATAGCAATGAGAAGCTACTGGTTTATGAATATGTTGCTAATGAGAGCCTGGACAGATTTATTTTCAGTAAGTATCTGGGGATCCTTTGTTTTACTAGTCATTTTTTTAGTGCTATCTTCATTAGGTTTCATCAAGTAATTGGACTTATATCAGTCCAATATGACAAGCATGTTACTTAATTTCCCTGACAAATTGGCCCCTGCTGCAAATTTCGACTTATCTGAAGAACTTACTCTCATATTCTCAAATTTTGTTTATCAATATCAGTAGGGTTTAAAGCTTTGAATCCGAAAGTCTAATCTGAAGAATCTCTTCTATATGCATTTTTATCAAAACGATGTAATTCTCAAAATATGCTGAACATACTGTTTTATTACTATTTTGAATTACTATTTAGTTCCAATAAGTTGATAGTTGTTTAATTGGTTGCTATACAAACAAAATCGAATATGGTGTATCACTTACTCAAGTATCTCTTCTTAAAATTCAAATTGTATTTGGTCATTTCAGAGCCACTTTGATACAATCTGAACCTAGATTGAAGATCATTTAACTTAAAACCTAATTTATGAGGTCATGAAGATTAAAAACCTGATTTGTTAGGTCTTGAAACTTGGAACTTCTGTAGGCGGAATACAAGTTAGTGTTGCTTAATTAAGATTTAAAAGAGTTCAGAATTGATAGAGAAACCATGAACCTCATGAACCTAAGTTTGCTTTGGCAAAAGGAAGTGGAGGACATCTTCCTACTCTCACAAGTTCCTATGCTTTCTCCCTACCCTCAATTACGGGAAGCCTAATTATTTTTAGGTGTAAGCCAACTTGCTAAAAAAACCTGGGAATGACAGTTTGATACATTTATGATCTGAAGATGGTTGGTCATGTTTTTATGAATTTTCCATTTGGTAGTTATTCATTTAGGATCTTGGTCTTTACCATCAGAACAAAAAATAATGTGTTACAATCAAAGGGATACACTGCTGATTGATTGTATGAATTACATTACCAACATTGTGCTCTGGCACCTCGTGTTACAATCAAAGGGATACACTGCTGATTGTTTGTAGGAATTACATTACCAACATTGTGCTCTGACACCCTTGCAAATCTTTCTTTCCTTTTTGTTTCTCCACTTTCCTCATTTTGAAGAATAGTCAGATTACTAATTCAAATCTTCTTCTGACAGAGAGTTCATAAGATATTTACTTATCTTCCAAAGTGTGATCTAGATTGTGTTAAGAAAACCTTCTATTCTGAACTGCCACTTTTGACCAAATCTTCTACAGAAGCGAAAAGTTCCCCTTCCCTCCAAGTGTTCAACCTATCTAACCAACATTTTCATATGTGTACAAATAGGAAAAATGATAGAAACTATGAATGATTTCTTTGGATAAACTGCCAACAAAAGGGTCATTTTGTCATCTGTGTTTTGATGCAGAATTGGACAAGAAGCATTTACTTGATTGGAAGAAGAGGTATGACATAATAACTGGTGTTGCACGTGGGTTACTTTACCTTCATGAGGACTCACACTGTTGCATCATCCACCGGGACATCAAAGCTAGCAATATTTTACTTGATGACAAATGGGTTCCAAAGATTGCCGATTTTGGCATGGCTCGTCTCTTCCCTGAAGACCAAACACATGTAAACACTCGTGTAGCTGGTACCACGTATGTTTCCTCTGAATATATAGTATTCCTGATGATTTTTGCTGTAACACTAGTGCAAGAATATAGGTTGAAATTCAATTAAATAATATATTTGCTTATAATTGGCAACAGTGGGTATATGGCTCCAGAGTATGTCATGCATGGAAAGCTAACAGTCAAAGCAGATGTATTTAGCTTTGGAGTATTGATTCTGGAGCTGATTAGTGGCCAGAGAAATTCAACATTTAATCAGCATTCAGATTGTCAAAATGTGCTTGATTGGGTAAGATTATGATTTAAGTTAGTTTGTGGTGATACATGATGAAGTAGGTTTTGTGATTTTTTATTGTTATTGCTCTTTATTTCTTATGATGATATAGGCTTGAGAATCATATAATTTACCCTAGTCATACTTGGGATGATGGGCTTGTTGATGTTGTTGGGGCAAATGTTATGTTCACACTGAAGCAATGAAATTGTTGCAATATGAACTACCCCACCAGTTTCATTTCTTCTAGGAACCTAAATGTTAAAGGATGTAAGATAAGTGAATAGGTCAAAGAGTATGAATTTGGAGTACACAATGCTAGACAGACATGGTTACAGGGCGGAGTTTTCTACGTTACAGAATTTCATTCATTTGGTGAGCTTAATTCAACAATTCCCACAAAAAACTCAGACAATCTAGGTAGAGTAATGAAATCATGCATGCTGCGTGGAATTTGAACATATTATGGAATCCTATCCTATCTGTTGTCTTGTGCTTTAAGCATTGATCATATTGATGGTGGGTTAGGTCCTCAGCAGAGGGAAATATTACAGTAACGATGTTCAAATAAAACAATGCTATGGCTGCCTCTCCTATATGGCGTAAAGCTATGAAATATGATTGTTAGGTAGTGAAGTTTTGTAGGGATGCATTGGTTTTGTCGAACCAACTTCTTTGAACGTGGTTCTGAGAATATTTTACACCTGATATTGGTATAGGCATATAAGCTCCACAGAAAGGATAGGAGTTTGGACATCATGGATGCCGTGCTTCAACCCTCAGCAGCCATTGAACGAGTAAAGACGTGCATTCATATAGGGTTGCTATGTGTACAAGGAGATCCACAGTTTCGGCCATACATGCGCCAGGTTGTTAACTGGTTATCAAGGAAACCTGAGTCTCTCAATCTATCCGAGCCAGTTAGGCCTGGAATCCCTGGTTCCAGATACAGAAGAACTCACAGGCCACCAGGAATGTCGTCAACTGCTGGAACGTCCAGTGATAATTCCCATACTAATGATACAAGCTTGAATACTAATACTATCTCCACTACTTCAGCTCTCACTAGTCCCCCAAGATCAAGATCAGATCGGGGTAAACGTCCAATGGGAAGCTGAAATAGGATTTTGGTTATTCTTTGTAGAATAATTTGTATACAGACTGGAGTCTTTTCCAGTGTAAATTCAATGCTATTTAGCACCAAATATAAAATGAAGTTAGATATTAATTCTTTACAAAGATTGCCAAGATGGAGTACTAAAAATTAAATATCTCGAGTTGGGGTTGCTCCAGAAATGGTGCAGAGTGAAAATAAAAACTGTGTAGTAGATAGAGTGCATAATTGTATAAGCGTACTTTGCTCTAATTGAGCATTTGTTGGGTCAAATTTATGGTTTAAAAAATGCTTAATTTGTTATAAAATTTTAAGTATAAAAAGTAAAGAGTAAACAAATTATAGTATTAGAGAACATTTATGAAGTTTGTATAAACATTCCAAAGTTGGAAATTTTGAATTGGAGAGCAGACCCAAAATAAATGAGTTCCCTCACAGTTTTTGTTAGAATTCCTTTTTGTAGCAATTGAGTCACCAGCTTTCAAGTGATGCACAATAACAGAAAGTAATTAAAATCATAACAGTCATTGCAGATCTTATCAGTTTCTTCTATCACCACTGTCTATTCCGGGCTGAAGTTGGCCTGGGCCCTCGGCATTCGCCGGGTGGAACTGGAAGCAGATTCCCAGGCGGTCTTGGGCCTTATTTCGGATCCCATTACTCGCGGCACGTCCCTGAACCCGCTTGTCTTGGGCATCACCGAGTTACTCAACCGCAATTGGGTCGTCGTTCACCGACACATCTACCGGGAGGGCAACCGGAGTGCCGATTGGCTCGCCCATTATGCCCCCTCCTTCGGTCTTGGGGTCACCACTTTTGTATCTGCACCCACCGGGTGTCACTCTCTCCTCCTTGAGGACGTTGATGGGGTCAGGTTACCCCGGTTCCTTTAGTTTGTTGTTGTTGTTGTCCTTCTTACACAAAAAAAAAAAAATATATATATATATATAGTAAAGCCAGAAATCCCTACTAAGACAGGAATTTCCTAGTTCGGTTTATAACTTTAAACAGGCGTGCCTTTGCCTTTTGCCCATTCTCTCTTCTTATTTTAGAAAAATCTTCTTGAAAATATTGTCTTTTTTAGGAAATATTAATGTTATATTTTAGATTTAAAAGCGTACATCATTTAAAATATAATTAGAGATAAAAAAAAATCAACTAAATTGCAAATTAATATATAATATTGAAATAGGTTCGAGTACAAACAATCTTAAAATTCTATTTAATAATGAGTTTTGAAATTATTTATTCAAATTTAATTAAATAGGTTGATTTTATTAGAAAAATCGACCATCTCATTTTTATTAGAATTTTGAGATTAAAATTATGATTAAGTGTATATTAAATAAATATTATATAATGATTTATTAAATCAATTAATTTGGCAAACTAACGTATTTACAATGTTTTTAAAATCAGATAGGAAGTTAAAAAATAAAAAAAGAATTTTAAAGTTTGAAATGTTCAACTAATATTAAACCTTCGTAAAATCGATTAAAAAAAGTTGTTCTTACTAATTGAAGAATTGAAATTTAATTAACAAAATTGTTAAATTAATCGACTTTTAATAATAAAATTTATTAAAGTAAATTTAATTAGATAGTTAAAAACTTAATAATATATATTTAGAATACAAAATCTTTTAAAATTTAAGAGATTTTGTTGTATAGACTTTTTAGAAAAGTTTCCTCTACCGCTTCAATCGTCTTAAAGGGAGATTAAAGTAGAATTTCTTAATAAGGTAAAGTTGAAATTAATCAATTTGATAAAAGTCTCTTGGGCCTTTTTCCAATGAACCGAAACTGACAAACTTGGCAATTCCTAATACTACGTCGGCAAAGGCTGACTGTTTCATGTCTCCTTGCGAGTGAATTCCTCCATTAACATCCAAAACACACCACACCTCCATTCCTCTCCACTCCTAATCTTTCTCTCTCTCTATTTTGCCTCTGACCCCATGCGTCCATTGTTGTTGTTGCGTCACCAAATTTGCATGTGTCCATCGTCGTTTAGTGCCAGCATTGAAAGCGTTTTAATGGGGGGGCTGTTAACTATACTTAAATGATCTGCTTCCTTCTCTGTCTGTATCCCCATCGGTTCTCTAACTTTCCGTTTTTCATTTGTCTTATAATTAGTTCCCCTAAAAGGTCACTTCTTTTCCTATATATAGCACTAGCCACCAGTTTCATACGTTCATAATTGTTCGGTCTGTTTGTAAAAGAGCTTGCTAAGAGTCAGGCATCACCTCCATTTTTATGTCTTGTTCTTATGGTTTCTGATTATTAATAGCTAGTGGATTGTGTGAAAAAGAAAGGGAAGGTTTGGTGTTTGTTGTTTGCTTCCTTTTTTTTGGCTCCATTTTGGTTTGGTCTCCGGCACAAATCATAATAATGGCTGTTCAAGCACAGTTGTATCCAGAAAGTCTCGGTCTCCCCACCTTTGTGCCTGGCCTACAGGATTGGATTGTTTATAATCCTACTGTTCCAGGGAATGGAGTCGATGTCTTTTCCAATTTCCAAGATCAAAATCTCTTCTTTTCACAAGAAATCTCTCCACCCTTTGGTGTCGACAATAATACAGGCGTGGTCTGTTCTTCTTCAACATCAACTTGTGATAGTTCTTCCATTGCCATGGCTCTTTCTCAGTCCCTGGACGCCCATTTCAGGATGCAAAGAGAAGAGCTCGACTGCTTTCTTCAGTTACAGGTAAAAAAAATCACACTTGTTTGTTGGAATATGATCAGCTTAAAATGTTCTCATGGTTCTATTTCGTTCGAGTGCAGAATGAGAGACTACGTTTGGCGTTACAAGAGCAGAGAAAGCTTCAACTCGAGACTCTAGTGAAGAGTGCAGAATCAAAGGCCTGGTCTCTAATGAGGCAAAAAGAGGACAACTTAGCCGAAGCAAGAAGGAAGACGTTAGAGCTTGAAGCCCGGTTGAGAAAAGCACAAATGGAGAGCGATTCATGGCAGAGTCTGGCCAGAACAAACGAGTCGATGGTCGTAGAACTAACCCAACAAGTCAAAGAGAGGCTGCTCTTGATGAGTGAAATAGGCCGATCTCAAGACGCAGAGTCGTGCTGTGGTTCATGCGATAGAGCACAAGAAGACACACACACCCACGCGGGATCAGAGATTGCCTGCAAAAGTTGCAATTCTCGGAGGCCGAACGTTCTCTTTCTACCTTGCAGACACCTCTGCTCGTGCAAATCCTGCGAAGCTTTTCTGGGTTCGTGCCCTGTCTGTAAATCCGTAAAAGAAGCAAGCATGGAGGTTTTCTGGTCTTAGCAAAACGAGAGAAATGCACGAACCCAGAAGAGAAAATTAAAAGAATCTAACATAATTTTGTCCCTTTTCGGAAGAAACACATGTTGATAGTAGTTGTATGCAAATTATGATGCTTTCCGGCTCTTCCGTTTGCCTTTTATTACGTCTCCATTAACAGAACCTTAAAATATAAGAACCGTAAATCGGCAAGGAAGAATCTTTCAACTCGATTAAGGTACCACTTACGAGTACTTTTAGATTAGCAAACACAGAACCTAGCAGTAGCTCTGTCAGGCCCCGAAAAATAGTAAATTGACTGCTCACTTATAGAATTTCACGGAGCATTCATTGGGACAGTGATATGAACCAACCAGCCTCGAAATTCGAACAGATTCGGCACGTAATGGAGAGGGCAAGGAAAGAATAAAGAATTAATAATGTTCTTGCTTCGAATTACAACACTCTATATATCTTAACCGTTATTATGTGTATGTGTGTCCAAGCTGGGAAAAGTACGTAACTATCGACCTTAGTGGAGTCCATCGATAACGTGGGTGATGCGTGTATGGCCCCCACTGTGTGCAGCGTCAAATTTCAAAAACAACCGTTTCCTAGATTTCGAAGTCCGTTATGTGTATAATTCCAATTGAAAAGTCGTTTGGTCCCTTTCCAATTAATTTTTTCCCCATTTTTCCATTTTAATAATTAATTACATATTTTTATCGAAAAAATAAAAAATCATTAATCCTCATCGATGTACAGTTTTGAATAAAAATTTAATGGAAAAATAAAAAAATCTGTATTTATTTGAAAAATGCTCGTTTTCCAATATATATATATAGAGGTTTTGAATTATTTATGGTATAATACAACTTGAATGCTAAAATTAAATTATAATGCTTTTAACATATTAAAATCGTATAAAATTATAAATATTAGCATGATATTATTTTATATTTTTAAATAAAAATGGGACTTTTTAAAAATTAATCTTAAAGTAAATTTTAGTCGCGTAAGCTCACTATTAAAACATAATATAATAAGTAACGTGATATTTAACTAACGAAGAGTTAAGGGTAATAGCGTACCTTTAGCAAAGAAACATGTATTACCTTATAAATAAAAGGCATTGTATTTCTTTTTTTGTGAATAAAAGTTTTTTTTTAATTTAAATAATTTAACGTTTAATAGAGGTTTTTTTTAAATAAATAAATAAACTCTTTTCAACAAAATTTTACCCTTTGTCAAATTTTTATAAACAAACATATATATATTTATAATAAAATAAACAAAATTTAATACTACCAACTTCTTGAAAATTAAGATATTGGCAATATTGAGATTGGAGTACCTTGTTTTTGTTAAGATGTTTCAATTTTGTGTCATATATTTACGCGAGTCTTATATAAATATATGAATGAGATTTAATATATAAAATAATAACAAATTAAATAATTTTATATAAATATAGAAATAAAATTCAATAAAATAAATAGTAAAAATCAGTAAATTCCAATACAAAGGTAATTTGTGTCTCTATAAGACAAACTTCCAAAAGTATTTCTTCAAAATCTATAAGCTCCTTACGGGACAGCTAGTCTTTTCTTAATTATAAATTTGGATAATTAAGCCGCATTGACTTGCTTTTTGATAGGAATCCGTACCAGACCAAAAAAGGTTTCACACCGCGCACATGTCTCGGTATTTGAGATTTCGTACGCGTGTTGTACACGTGGATTCTTAGTACTCCCTAGTGCTTCTTCGTCATCAACTAGGGCTGAAGTACACTCTACAGTTTATTGGGAAAACCGATGTCCGTTTTTGACTTGTGGACATTTGTGCTGTGTTGTGGGGGGTCGCTAAAACTGTTAAGTGCAGGATATAGATTGCTCCAGCCCTCAAGAAGCTAGTGGTTCTGGTTACTGTAGTAGGTGTTGGCTGGTTGGGACCATCCGTCACACAAACTGGCTTTCCTTATTTTTTACGAGAGTCTTGTGATTCTGTCGTCTCCGGAAAGCTTTTAGACGTGTCGCGTTTCCCTTCCTTGTGAATGTTGGACTTCAATTTTCAAGTGCCCTTGCGATGATGGCCTGTGATGAAATATCTAAAAACCATGTAATGTCGATGAAATTGAAAATTTTGTGAATGCTTGTCGTAGATAAGTTAAATCTTCTATTTTAGTTACTTTATTTTAATTATATATTTTTAGATTATACTTATATATTTATATAAATATGTAGATAAGATTTAATAAAATATGATTAAAATAAAATAAATAAAATAGAGAAAACGTGTGAATAAGACTTAATGAAATATGATAAGAACATCATAATCGGAACAAGATATCTGATTCTAGTATAAATAGGCTTGATTCCGAAATAAAATTAGGTCTATTTCATCCAACTTAAATTAAATATATTCCTTTCCTTTTTAAAAATAAGTAAAATATCATTTTAATAAAAATTAAACATGCTTTGCTTATCCTAATCTTAGTGTTTACATTATATCATATTAAGTTAGTGATTCTAAGTCTTTAATTTGATTATCAAAAGGTATTAAATTTAATTTTACTTTATTAATTTATTGTTAAGATGTGATTTTATAATTTTAAATTTGTTTAATTATAATTAAAATAAACTAAATTTAATTTTAGATCAAATTATGACTAAAATTTTGCCCTTGGGATAAAATTGATATTCTTTGTAGGTGAAACAACAAATTAATAGTTTCAAGACTTTACTTGTTAGAAATATAAGAATTTATAATGTTTTATGTAAACTAATATTTTAAACTAAGTACCTTGTGGTTAAGGGTAATAATTATAATAAATTATAAAATTACACTAGGATTAGTCGTCACCACCTCTCACGTGTTAGGTCTTAAATTAACCCACACGTGAGGGGAACATGTTGGACTATTTAGTCTTACCAAAAAAAAATCTCTAGTATGTATGTAAGCCTAAAAAATTACTCCTTATATACTAATTAATTTTAGAATATAACATCATTTTTTTTGTTACAACTAAAGGGGCGGTTGCTTTGTATGGGGGAATAGTAATAGGAATGGAAATGAATATAGTGAGGAATGTGAATGGATATTATCATTATAATTATGATGGTTGGTTAAAATGAAGGAATGATTACCATTACCATTAATAGTTGGTTGGTTTGTTAAAA
>JANIPN010000217.1:16056118-16067108 GCA_027478595.1 Erythroxylum anguifugum | reverse complement strand
TTGAACGTCGTTGTTTGGATCCATGGTCTGTGCTAATCTGGCTATGAAATACCTGCAAAACAAGTAACGGCGGGCCGGGAGTTGATTCTCGGGAGGCCCTTCCGATGATCAAGTCAGTCTTTTTGTATAGGTTTTCGGCTGATACTAACAGAGGAGAGTATGGTTGTAATGTCATACCTGAATCAAGGAAGAATAGTACCTTATATACCTGGAGTTACCGTTAGGTTTAGGTTTTTACGTGAGTCGTTGTATTTGCATGGGAGTCTAACAACGATGGCCCGTTCGGCCGTCGATATTCGGGCTTAGAGCCGGGCCTGGTAAGGTCGGTCCAGCCGACCCAACCAAATAGACATATATTCACATCTTACGATTAAGTAAATTGTAAATTAATCCAACAATTTATTAAATTCCAAACTACAAGTAAGTGTTCATTTAATACAAATTCTTTTCCAAGGGTGGGGCAGATCTGAATTGCGTTGGAAGCGCTCTACCTCAGGTCTCACCATCTAAGAACCACATGGCGCCAATCGCAATAACGAAGAAAAAGCCAAAGAGGCTTTGCGTGCGGTTGCCCCATTCGAAATCGAATATCCTTTTCTTTTCTTTAATTTTATACCTTCAGAAAAAAAGTACGTCCGTTCCGTTTCTAAACATAGTTAAAGGAGTTAACGGAAACACTTGTCCTCCTCAGATAGCGTTCCATTTCCTCGTAAGCACATATAAGTTACATCCCATATTTCAGTCAGTGTACTCTTCTGCCGCATCTCTTCTCAATCTCTCCATAAGTCTAACAAGGAAGTTTCTGGAGTTGCAGAGAACAAAAGAATGGTAGTCTTCAAGGTTACGCGTGTGCAGACTACTCCTTTCGATGGCCAGAAACCTGGTACTTCTGGTCTCCGTAAAAAGGTCTTATTCGTCTTCTGTGTTACTTCTTTTCTTTTTGTTTCTCATCAGATCCATTGCATCTCTTTAGTTTTGCTTCCAGTTCGCACGGTTTTGTTTTTGTGTTGTGGATCAGGAATTTATTAGCTTTATTTCGTAAACATATTGAATTCGATCTATTTCTACCTCTTTTGAACAAATCAATTTTTGATTTTTTCTTGTTTGGATCGATCTCTCTGGCCTGTTAACTTATTTTCATTTTCAATGAGCTTAAGTATCTGAGACACTGTATATCGACTTGTTTTCTATAATCACATTATTTGTGCTTTTCTTTCCCAAGTTTGATATTGCGGTTGGTATATGTCTGAGATTTCAATTTTTTTTTAACTTTAATAATATTGTGTAGATGAATTCAAGGTTTCTACTCATTCTAATTGGTTGAAATTTGTTTCTTTTATGTTTGGGTAACGTCGACCTTAAAGTTAGCGTGGGACTTGTAAAACCACAATTTGTCATCTCCTTTTCATTTGATTACTACTATACGATGAAATGGCCGTGTATGTATAGAAGTTAATTTTTAATACAGTCTGTTGTTTGCGGGTATTACCATCAGTGTCTTTCTTGTGTAGCTGAAGAGCTCAAAATTTTCGTTTTATGTGTTCTAAAGGAAAAAAAATCGCTTTCGTTGTCCTTAATTATATAATATTACTTGACATAATGCAGTCTATCTTGGGTTTGAAATATCCTTTAGTTGATATATATCTTCTCTGGAACTACTGCTATTAGAATAGAGTTTCCTTATTAATGTATATTAACTTCAGCATGATTGTTTCTTTCAGGTGAAGGTGTTCAAGCAACCCCATTACTTGGAAAATTTTGTCCAGTCAACTTTCAATGCCCTTACTGCAGAAAAAGTTAGAGGTTAGTTTTTCAGTTCTGTTCTCACAATTTTGTTGCTAGATGTGTAGTGTTTCAAACTTGAAGTATAAATTAAATGAAACTGGCTTTATGGTTGTTTCATGCAATGTTAAAATTTTCATTCTTTATATCCAGGTACATTAGTAGCTTCTTCCCTCTCTGCTAAGTCTTCACCGTAACTTGTTTATACCTTCCTGTGCAGTCTATGCTAAACAAACTTTGTTCTGTCATTGTGTCTCATTCGTTGAATCTTCAATAATACTTGATTCATTACAAAAGAGTGAGTTAAAACAGTCATTTCTGGGTTTATGCAGGCGCCACACTTGTTGTCTCTGGTGATGGTCGTTATTTCTCAAAGGATGCTGTTCAGGTATCTTATGTTTTCTATGTTGCAATTGTGCAGAGTTTGTGTTAAGCACCATTCATCTTCTAGATGTTGTACTGTCTGTTGCATCTCTGTTCTGCTATTAGCTCCAGATAACATGAATAGTTTATGATTGAAGGGCAACCTACTATACAGTGCCCTCTTAAACGGTACTCCTTTATGTCAGAGCACATGTTTCTAATTTACTGCAATTGGCTGGCGTTTTAATTTGTTCTTGAAGTTTTGGATTTCACTTGGCTTGCAAATGCCATTTTGGATTGAAAGGTTATTGACCTTGATGTTATCATTTTTGAAATGGTGTTCTTTTTATGGCTGTATTGCTGTCTTTGCTTGCTAAATTCCATTTCATTAATCGAGTGAACTATCTTTCTCAAATTGCATCTACTTCAAATATGAATGAAAATGAATCGTATTATTGGTTGCACAAAAACTTCTTAACTGCAAGAATTACTCCTTAGCCATTATGTGTAGGCCATAGAGTCCCTCTGTTGAGGCATTTGTTTGATTTTGATTGAAGATTATTTAAGATAAGATTGGAAGAAAAACTTTTAAGTGGAAAACATGCTTCTGGAAACAGATTATTAGATAGTCCATGTTCGTCTTTTTCTGCAGTCAAGATGGTCTTCATTATTTTATTATGACTTACAATACTTCTAAATTCCTAGCGTATTTCAATGTATTATTTCTTCTAACTTTCTTTTGTTGACAGATCATTGTTAAGATGTCTGCTGCAAATGGAGTAAGACGTGTGTGGGTTGGTCAGAACGCATTGCTTTCCACTCCTGCAGTGTCAGCTGTTATACGTGAAAGAGTTGGGGTTGATGTAAGTTGCCTTTTATATCAATATACTGGTTCATAATTAAGTCAACTATAATTGGCCAATGTATAGGTTGAACATAACTAATTTCTTCTTTGAATATCAGGGATCCAAGGCAACCGGAGCTTTTATACTGACAGCAAGCCATAATCCTGGTGGTCCAAATGAGGTAAACGTTTAGCAATTTAGTTTAAATGGTTCAGTATTATTAATAATTTGTCTATTTACTTCTTCTGTCTGCGGGAAATGAAAGAATATGCAATGTTATACTGCCTTATAATGAGTAGAAAGTCAATTTGGACTTGCATTTCATCTGAACAAATGAAATACTGAAACTTTTACTGCTTTTTATATCTGCTAGTTTTGATTGTGTGGTACTCCCTATCGGATTGCAGGATTTTGGGATCAAATACAATATGGAAAATGGTGGACCTGCTCCTGAGGGAATAACAAATAAGATTTATGAAAACACCACAACAATAAAGGAGTATTTTACTGCAGATCTGCCAAATGTATTTCTGCATCCTCCATAACTAATGTCTGTTTTCTTGTCCCCAGTGATCAATTACGAACTATATGATGGTTCATTTGCATTCAGGTGGATATCAGTGCAATTGGTGTAACTAGCTTTAGTGGGCCTGAGGGGCAGTTTGATGTGGAGGTTTTTGACTCAGCGAATGATTATGTGAAATTAATGAAGTAAGCTATTGCTTCCGTATTATGTTTATTCTCTCTGTTTATTCCCTTCCTTTATTTTTTAGAGGTTCCCATTCTTCATTGATATATGCTGGCTAGATTGAGTGATTCCATTCTCTTTCTCTCTGACACACAGAAAACACATATAGAAAAGCACTTGTAATGTAGAAAATTGGATGAAACATTATCCTAGACATCACTATGTAAATCTTGTTTCTCTTGAAACTCAAGCTTAAAACTTGGGCATTATCTTCTCCATCCAAGCCTTGATGGGCTCAAAAGTCAGATTATGGTCTTAAAGTAATAGACTTAAGGTTGTTTTTGAGTTCAAATGGGAAGTGGCGTGTGGATGGGTGTATTGAATAGTAATTTGCCCTCAGAATTAGTTGGGTTTCTGAATCACTCTTGAAATCATTTTCATATGGATAGTATACTATTTGTGTTTTTTGTTTGCAAACATGTGATAGCATACTCGGAGGATTTCATGTTTACTTCTTTGAAAATTTATTGTTGAATAACATAATGTTTATGTTTCTAGTATCTGAACAGAATGATATTTTTATTTACCCACAAGTTATCAATGAATTTAAAGTTTTTTGGTCACTTTTGAAAGCCTAAAAAGAAAGAAGAAAGAGAGAGTGGTTATGTCTTTAGTTTAAACAGCCATAACCACAGGGATGGTGCTTATTTTCTTCACTTCCTGAACATGGTTGGACAATTTTTGATGTGTTTCTCTTTAAAAGGATGGGTGTTGTGAGATATACTGCTCTTAATCTACTTCCTTGTCATTTAGAATTACAAGAATCAGAAAAGACAGCACTTCGTCTGTTTTCAAAGGGTAAATCCTACGCAGCTTCGACCAGGACAGGACGAGAGTGAATTCAGTGTATTCTGTGGATATTTCTGTCTGACATGTATGGCTTTGACATTCTTTAACATTTGAAAGAAAACGAAACCCATAAGAACTACAACACTATCTACTATGAATTCAAAGTGTATTGTAAGACCTAGCCTAACCATGCTTTTGGTGAATCTAATACGAGCGGACCATAAAAAAGCTAAAGTTTCTACTAACCCATATGATTTTTTCGCCCTATAAGCATGAGATTTGTGTGCAAGGCATTCCTTCTCCAAGTACTGTTCAAGGGATTAAACAAAAAACGAACCTTGGTGATTCAAATGATCACCCTGACGTGCATGGTTTAACATTGTTTTTATCAAGGAACAAATTATCAAATCTATACACGCTGTTTGTTCAATGTCTTATAATATTTGCAGGCGTTACGTAACATTGTCACCCTGCTAATTGTGTATATGGTTATAAAGTTTTTATAGAACCATTTGACTGAACTTTTCATTTTTGTAGCACCATTGAATTGAACTTTTGAATATAAAATTCATCTTTTTGGAATGGTTGGTCTCTTTTTCCTGCATTTAAGTTGTGTTCTCTTTATACTTTTACAATAAGATGTGTTTATTCAAAGAAAACAAGAAAAAGGACGTAAGATGCTTATGTGACTGCTCTTGCATATTATTTCACCTTTTTTTTTTTTGCAATGGCTCCAGATCTATTTTTGACTTTGAGTCTATTCGCAAGCTGCTTACAAGTCCAAAATTCACGTTCTGGTATGTAGATGGACTCCCTTTTCAACTCTTCTGAGTGTTGCGAGTATAAAATATCCTTTTTTACATCAAAATGGTTATGATTTTTATTTGTCATGAATTTTAAGCTACGATGCACTACATGGTGTTGCTGGGGCTTATGCAACGCGTATTTTTGTTGAGGAGCTTGGTGCAAAGGAGAGTTCGTTATTGAACTGTGTGCCCAAGGTCTTAAGCTTGTGATGAATATCTAATAATAATTAAGCATCCTTCTCATTTATCCCAATAGTTAATGTGATCTCTTTTGTATTTACTTGGCTAATGTTAACAGGAGGATTTTGGAGGAGGGCACCCTGATCCCAATCTAACTTACGCAAAGGAATTGGTTGCTCGCATGGGATTGGGAAAATCAGGATCTGAAGGTGAACCCCCAGAATTTGGTGCTGCTGCTGACGGTGATGCTGATCGTAATATGATTCTGGGAAAAAGGTAGTGCCAATGTGCAGCTCTTTTTTTATTGTGTCTATTAAGGAATTATTCTCGTGCCTCAGTCGTGTTTTTAATTCGATTTCATTTTCAGATTCTTTGTTACACCATCAGATTCGGTGGCCATTATTGCTGCAAATGCAGTTGACTCCATACCCTATTTTTCTGCTGGCCTCAAGGGGGTTGCAAGGTTTAGTACTGTGCTAGTTACCTTCTTCTTCTTGACTTTTTTGTTTTTATGTTTATTTCACGCTGCCAATACTTCTTATGCATGCAATCTTCTTAGTATGTTATATAAATCTACAAAATCTGAAGTTATTGTTAGCTTGAAGGAATGTTTGCGGAGTTTTTGAGGCTTTTGTATTTTCTTTCTTCTTTTTGTGGGTAATTAGATCTTTCTCTTTTTCCTCTCAGAAATTTATGATTAATTTTTACACTTTCTACTTGTAGGAGCATGCCAACTTCAGCAGCTCTTGATGTTGTGGCCAAACATCTTAATTTGAAATTTTTTGAGGTACACTTCGGCACAAAGCCTTATAGGATTGTCCTCTTATGCTTATGCTATGGTGGCATATAAACGTGCTGTTTACTGTTAATTGTCAGGTTCCCACCGGCTGGAAGTTTTTCGGGAACCTTATGGATGCTGGATTGTGTTCAATTTGTGGTGAAGAAAGTTTTGGAACTGGTTTGTGTTTTCAGAATTATTTTTGGTAGTTGGAGGTTGCAATTGCTATTTAGTTGCATGACATCTTATCAATCAATGTCTGTCAACAGGCTCAGACCATATACGAGAGAAGGATGGAATCTGGGCAGTGCTGGCTTGGCTATCTATATTGGCTTACAAAAACAAGGATAATCTTAATGGAGGAAAGCTTGTAACTGTTGAAGATATTGTTCGCAAGCATTGGGCTACCTATGGTCGCCACTATTATACTCGATATGACTATGAGGTTGGAAATTTCTGTATTGTTGTCATTTTCATTCTACCTAGAAGGAAGTTGGAGTGAATCTCACTTGTTTATGCTTCTTGAAGAATGTTGATGCAAATGCAGCAAAGGATCTCATGGCCCACTTGGTTAAATTGCAATCCTCTCTTGCTGAAGTTAATGAGTAAGTGTTAGTAGAACAGTTTTGGAGCAAACATGAGTTCTTTTTGCTATTTTTGATGACATACTTACGGCCTTGTGTATATCTGTTACTCAAAGTAGTGTTTCTTGCAATATATCTGATTGTTAAACATGGAAACTCGCTGGCACATGTTCAATAAGTCCTTGTTTTTTCTTGTTAATTCGAAATCCTGAATTTGAATATGTTGGTTCAGTTGCAAATAGCTCTGAACAGATCGTGCTTTCAAATTGGATAAATGCCTTCTGTCTCAGTGACTTGGTTGCATACAGATTTAGTAATCTCTTTTTGACATATGCTACCTCTTTTGATTCGAACCATATTTCCACTTAATACAAATTCTTTTAGTTTTCTGTGATATTTTGTTTAAGCAATCTGCTATCAAAGCTTGGTTGGAGTTCCCTTATAACATTGAACAGAAATTGGCCTACGTTTTGCTTTGCCTTTCCATTCGATGAAGTCTAGTTCAAGCTTTCTGATGATTGGGTTTGCTTGCCGGGTTATGTGATGGAAATGTGTGATTTTCATTCTTGGATGGGATTATTTTTAGCCCTTAGTTTGTAATCCAATGATCAATATTTTGTTTTGGTGCGGCCTTAACTACATGTGCTTTTTTTGGGTATATGCTCAGGTCTTACTAGCATCATTGTAATAAATATTTCATTTGACTTTCATTTGAAAAAAAAATCATCATCATTTAGGCAATGCTTCGCTTGATTAGCTGTATGGATGATGTTTTTCCGTTGTTATCCCTAAGCAGATAGACAAAGATATAGGTTGGAATATGAAATCAAGCTTAGAAACATCTAAAAGTAACAGACGAGAATTAAAGTCAGCAATAAAAGGATGGTGTTGAATACCTTGGGAAACTTGCACTAGTGGGTTAGTGATGGTGCGAAAGATCTGATCGCACAGGGCATGCCTTGTGATTTTATTTTTTTTCAGAAATTTATAGAAAACTTTTAGTTAATCTCTTCTGGAATCAAGTGGAACTAGTAGAAGTTGTCTGTGTTATGGAAAACATGTATCCCTTATTAGGAAAGTTAAGTCTAAAACAACTTAAACATGATATGGTAAATGTTTACAAGAAGCTGAGAACCATGAGTGGATCATTTTGCTATTGTGGTGCCTTATTGTATTTTTTGATTATTTTTTCATTTTCTTCTCCTCTCCCTCTTGGATTAAATGCACATTTTGCATTCAGAATTTATGTTGAACTTCATTATGTGATTATGGTGTCCAAAGGGTTAATTCTCTGTTTTAATCTCTTGTTCCTTTGGCTTAATTGAACACAATCTTATTGGCAATGCATCTTTTTTTCTGTAGTATTGTGAAGAAAGCACGATCAGATGTTTCAAAGGTTGTTCATGGTGATGAATTTGAATATAAAGATCCTGTTGATGGTTCTATCTCAAGCCACCAGGGAATTCGGTATTTGTTTGAGGATGGCTCACGATTGGTAAGCTGACTCGCTTTTGCTTTTGTTCCAAGTAGAGCTTGGAATTAGGTGTGGTCATATGGAATAAATAGATATGAACTTGGGGTTGAACGTGAGTATTATTAGGTATGGCTGTGCACAAAGCTGGTGAATATTTTGAAGTATCAGGGACCCAATTACTGTGATCAATAACCATAATTATTGATTACTGTTTAAAGAAATTTGTAAAATAAATTGCATAAAGGTGATTGCTGGCTGTTTAGTAAAGTATTGGTTCTCCCCATTTATTGGTAAAAACTTCGCAAGCTGAGTTAAAACTCAAATCCCGTAAGAGAATGGTTTTTGTAAATCTTAAAGCCAGTACCTGCTAAGGTCTTTTAGAAGAGAAAAACAAAGTAACGCAATTCCTAAATACTAATAGTAAATAATTAAAGGAACATCAGATAAAGCTGGAAGGATATTGAGTTTCAGATAAAACTGGAAGGATATTTTCTTCTGGTTGAAGATGTCGTATATAAAACTGGAAGGATATGGAGTTTTCTTTTGTTTGAAAATGTGAAATCTTGTTTACAATTATTACGTACACCCATGGGAGGGAGAGAGATATGCCAGATATTCAATTATCATTCTTGTTCTAAGCATGTACTGACCAGTTAACATATAAACATGAATGCAGGTTTTCCGCCTATCGGGAACTGGTTCAGAGGGTGCAACGATCCGTCTCTACATTGAGCAGTATGAGAAGGATCCAGCCAAAACAGGAAGAGATTCTCAAGAAGCACTTGCTCCACTTGTAGGATATGTTGAACTTTGTTTCCTTAGCTTGCCATGCCTTGTTTATTTTTCTGCTGATATTGATGCATGTGCTTGCAGGTGGAGGTCGCTCTTAAACTTTCAAAGATGCAGGAATTCACTGGCAGATGTGCTCCAACTGTTATTACATAGACGTATGATTTGGTGTGTGAAAATTATTGAATTTTGATGAGATATGCTGAAGTGTATGACAAACATATCGAGGGACTGGACGGTCACAACTGGCTCGTGTATCTTACATGTGCTGTCTTTCTGTGGCTTGACGCAATGCATAATATCTTAAACCAAATAATGTGCTGAGATACAGTTTTTGCTGAAATAATATGAAATCTTCCTCTTATTATTACTCCACAAGTCTCATTTTGTTGAGCTTTTGAGAATGAAAAAAACAAGATGAATTCTGCGGATTACTTTCAAGCATGTTACTTTAGTATCAAAACAAAGAGAGAGATGCTATGACATGCATTCGCAGGGCAAGTTGGAGCCTGTGCTGTTGAAGGATGTTTAATCATTTAGTGATGCATGACCCTGCATTTTTTCTGTTGAACATTCATAGCACTGAACTGATTGTTCTGGTCCAGAATGGCCTTTCTTGGCTCCAAAAGACACCTGGGGGAGAATTTAGCTATTCATTCAGCGGAAGACCTCAGGTTCTTTCGTTCCTTCTAACATTTCCTTTTTTGGCTTATAAGATTCATTGGACCAGCATATTAATTAATATCTTTCTTGTGGAGGAGACATTCTTCAACCCCTTTATCGGTAACTAATTATATGCTATCATGGATTTCGTCCCTTTTATCAGTTTTTGGAAAATCCGAGTTTATTACTCAAAACTGTGTTGAAATTAATCAAAGCTGGCAAATATGTCCAGAGACGTCAACCTTCAAAAGCAGTCGCACGTTTAGCTATTACTTCTGAAAGTGAAGAGATGGAGTTGGAGTTATATTGACAAAAAGTGATTTGCCAATGTTAAAAAGTTTTCAAGCTAAGCTGTCTTTATTTAAAAAGAAAACAAGAAACACAACATGTTGACTGCTAAGCTAGAATCCGGAAATAACGAAACCAAGATTCAGACCAATGTTATGAATACCATACCAGTCCGTACTGGATTGGACTTTAGAACGGAATTGTACCGGTACCGGTCAGTACTGGGTACCGTTTCGAGATATTTTTTAAATTTATAAAATAGTCTCTAAACTTTTTAAAAATTGCAAAATAATTTATATTAATATATTATACAACTGTACTGTATACTTTACTAATTTACTGTTTACATCAACCATGCTTTTAAAAATATTAATAATAAATAATAATGACAATTAATTTGAAATAACAATAATTTTTAAATGTAAACAACAAATATTAAAAATGTATCAATTAGTAATTGTCAATTTTAATTATCAATTTATCAAATTTACATTTAATTATTAATTTCACATTTGATCAATTAATTGTCAATTGTTCAAATTGGTTTAAATGATGCTTTGATTTCAATTATCAAACTCAATTTCAATTTTCAAACTTAATTTTACAAACCCAATTAAAACAACCGGATTCAATTCAACTCATTTCACAAAGTCAATTTCACAATTTAAAACTCAATTATCAAACTGAATTTCACAAACTGAATTTCACAAACTCAATCAATCCAATTTAACCTTCAAGCCTTCAACATTAAGTCGTTAACACAATCGGATTTTTCAATTAATCAGCCATGAGACAATCGGATTTTTCAATTAATCATCCTTCAAGGCTTCATCCGAAATCAACCTCACAACGACACAACCTCTTACCATTCCTTCATGGCTTCATCCGAAATCAACCTCAC
>JANIPN010000217.1:15986482-15999610 GCA_027478595.1 Erythroxylum anguifugum | reverse complement strand
CAACCGTTTCATTTATATAAGAAGCTTTTCATTCATCGATTCCCAGGTAATAACTGGCTGTTACCCATCCGACGAAGTGTGCTTGCAAATGAATATCTATGTTAATTATTATCGTTTGTGTTTTGGAGAATGCAACAAGTTGACCGTTGTGTGGGTGTGAAATGAAACGGTCACTTTTGTAGGTATTCGAGTTTGCTGACAAGCACAGGGGTGCGTACAGCAGTAGCCTACGTTCTGCAGTTTGCCCTTTTTACTGCGATGTGAACGGTTTCCAGGTAATTTGACAATTACCTCACCTTTGTTGCTTGTAACAATAACATATTAAAAATGAAGACCGTGCGAGCAAATAATTTGTTGTTCTGCGTAGGACGAGCTCCTGTGGGCAGCGGCGTGGTTGCACAAGGCCTCTCGCAGGCGCGAATATAGAGAGTATATAGTGAGAAACGAGGTGACTCTGCATGCTGGAGATACCATCAACGAGTTTGGTTGGGATAACAAGCACGCTGGCATTAACGTCCTCATTTCCAAGGTAAGTTCAATGTTGTCGCCGTAATCATGTCTTTATTTCATTTTCATTAAAACTTGTTTATAATTATAATTTCAACAATGATCCTTAATCATTCCTAATACTTGTTTGGATTTATCTGAGAATGCTTCTGATTAATTATAAAAAGCTTTTGTCATGTCAACTGTCCACTTTTTTCTTTTTTGAAATGTTATATATATATATAGAGAGAGAGAGAACATAAGGCAGTGTATCTGTATGTCACGTGAAAAAAAGCATAATAATAAAAGAGTGGACCCGGCACATTATTGGACTTCTGTTATATATCAATAACAAACTGTTCTAAGTATGAACGCTTAAGCTAGGTACAGCAAGAGTAAAGCTTAATCTTGTAAGGAAAAGAAACTTGAAAGAAAAAATGAAGAAAAGAACGTATATTCGTCAATCCTTGCTTCTTGTGCTCTCATTACTATTGCGATCGAATGGAATATAAGGAAAAGCTGTGAAGTGAAATCAAATTCGTATTCATAGTCGTATATCATATTGTACAAAGCTTGAAAATTTTGATGATTGCATATGATTAGCCTAGACATTGGTCTCTCATGTGGGCACCGATTTTCCCTAAAGTACAAGCTGGACAAGCCCTAAATTTAACGACAAATTACCCGAAAGTCAAGAAAAGCCAATAAATTAGGAACTTTATAATGGGCAAAACTGTACTGTGTAGTATAGAGTGAGAGAATAGAGCATTGTCTTGTCACTTCAATCAGGAAAAAAGGAACTCCATTGGTCAAAGTCTATGTCCTCCGTCCATACCTAAAGATCTAAGCCTATCAAACAATCGCTGAGTTACTGCTACATGCATGTGCCAAAAGGCTGAAGGGTGTCTGTTCTTCCCATACTGATTACATTAGCTCATTTCCACTTTTTTTCTTGAAGTGACGAGGACTTGTCAATATTTGGCTTTTCAGTTTTCAGTACCCAGTATAGGATTGGAAGATATAGTCTATTTTCATAAATTAAATGATTTCTCTGTACACATGGCGCTTTGCATTAAATGTAAGTGGACAGGGAGTTTCTGTGTTCTTGAAACATAAAACAAGACACGGTTGTTAACATGCAAAACCGACTTATCAATGAATTAGATAATATGACTGATTCTTTTATTGTAATTTTAACAGGAAGTCCTCATGGGAAAAGCAGCCTCCTTCGAGTCTTTCAAACGGAATGCAGATGCTTTTATATGTTCTATATTGCCTGGAATTTCTCATCCTCAAGTTCAATACTCTCCAGGTATCTTATACTTACATTTGTTACATATTGTATATATCCCTGGTGTGTTTGACAACCAAATCAAGAAGGCTTGCCCATTCAATAACCAGTTTTTTCTCGATTAGGCTTGCCCATTCAATAGCCAGTTTTTTCTCGATTGAAAAAACATGCTATAATAATATTAATAAACAATACAGAGAGTCAGAGACGCACTTGATCGTATCTTTCAAACCTTGCAACCGGCAGGGAATTATATCGGGTTTCCAACATTGGGCTGTGGACTCTGGAGTAGGTTTTTACATGTCGAATAGTATCCAAGTTATTAAGAAATTAAGCAAGAAGTCTTTGGTCATTATAAATACTAAACTCTCGTGTCTTGAATTGTGAAAAGGTGGGTTGATCTTCAAGGCCGGGGGAAGTAACATGCAGCATGTAACGTCACTGTCCTTCCTATTTCTCGTTTATTCCAACTATCTAAGCCACGCCAATAAGGTGGTGCCATGTGGCGAAATCACAGCTTCCCCTGCCCTTCTCAAGCAATTGGCTAAGCGTCAGGTTAACTAACTATATATTCATTCTCTGCTTTCTCTCTATTTTTCTTTCTTCTTTTGCCCTTTTAAAGAAATGGAGTGTCGAGTCCACATCAAACCACTAAATCACGGGACCAATCTCTTGAATCAGACAAACCAACGGCTCCATATTTCTCTGTTTTGAAAACAAGGAGCGAAATGTCTTCATACACGAAACGAATACCTATCCTGTTCTGGTCTTAAGAAATTCCCGTTTCCTATATCAAAAAACGGTCCATTGCCCATCTCATTTGGTACTTCACGTGACTAAACTTTGATGTCACATTTTCTCTGATAAGACATTTGATAAAATTGGCAATGCTACTTACCCAGGTGGACTACATTCTTGGAGATAATCCACTGAGGATGTCATACATGGTTGGATATGGTTCACGCTACCCACAGAGGATTCATCACCGGGGCAGCTCGTTACCATCGATTCAAGCCCACCCGGTTCACATTGCCTGCAAAGCTGGGTCTCGCTATTACTTGAGTCCAAATCCAAACCCGAATCTGTTAGTTGGTGCTGTTGTAGGTGGGCCAAATGTATCAGATGCTTTTCCAGATTCGAGGCCGTTCTTTCAAGAATCTGAACCCACGACATACATTAATGCTCCATTAGTGGGCCTGCTTGGTTACTTTTCAACCCACTCTTGATGAAGAAATTCCCCAAGTGTAAAGTTGGCTTGTAAGTGGTGTGCGAAATGGTCACCCTCCCCTCCCCCTGCCCCTCCCCCTGCCTTACTATTGTCAAGGATCTCACTTTAATTGCTCTTAATGAAGAAAGCTGCTCTTATGAAGCCATCACCTAACTAAAGCAAATTCATTTCAACTAATAACTCATTAAGTGTTCTAACTAATTGACGATGTGAATGAATTCGACAAATTTGGATGTAGCAGGACTTGTCTACTTTCAGTCCTGACCTTGTAAGCCTCCTCTCCATCTTATCACTATTTTAATTCTTGCAAACCAAAGCCTTCCAGATGTGCGCTTGCTATAAGCTAGTTGCCTCCTCTTCAGTTTCTGCCTTTTGAATTGCTTCAATTTATGTTTCTTCTAATCACGGATAGCTCTTATTCAGCCATGTAAATTAAGGCCTCGCAAGATTGTGTCTGTACTCTACTCTGTAGGATCAGGTTTTGAAAGCATTATAAACCAAAAGTTGACGGAGACAATTTCCAGTTCCAAATCATTTGAGTACTCAAAAACTAAATATAACAACACATTACCAACTAGCTTTTAAAATCCTCTTAAGTCAGATACAATGCTTGCGGTTGCAAAGAAACGATTATGTACCTTATCTTCTACTTCTTGATATTGAATTAATATAAAAAAGATGTATGTGTCCAATCTTATTTTGGAGACTTTCGGTTCTTGTTGACATTTTTATGGTTCGTGAGGATGACAAACAGGTAAAGATAAGATGGATGATGGGTGACTCAAGTCATTTTTGGACAGACACACTTGTGTAGAGTGCCACATGCCATGTACTCTATTTACACAGTCATGTGTATCAATTTTATTAGTCTCTGAAACTGTGTAAGAAAGATGTGAGGGGCAAAGACATATACAGTTATGTACACACCCGAATTCGACTTACATGGTTGTATATGACAACTGTGTAGTTCTCTCTGATTGTATACACCTACGGTTGAGGTGGTATTGAAGAGACACAATTACTTACAAAGATCATGTATGTAATTGTATACAGTGCTGAAAAACCTATTTTGTGATATAAAAGAGAAGATAGTAGGTTTTGCACTTGTGAGTTGCCAAAACTCCAAAAAGTGAGGAAAAACACAAAGAGAGCAAGTAGTATAGAATTCTCATCCTTTTTTTAAAAAATTATTTTTGGGATTAGTTTGAGAGATTGTTGATTCACATATCAACTTTTGTTTCAATAATAAAACTTTGTGAGACAACTTCTGGTTGTGAGTTGAGATATTAAACTTTATAAATCCTTATTTGAGTTTAGTAAATTTGCTTGTCAGTTTGGCCTTTGTTTTTTTTCCCTCTACACTGAAGAGTTTTCCACGTAAATCTCGATATTTGCTTCTTTATTAAATTTCTTATTTTTGCTTTAATTTTCTAGTTAAACTTGAAGACTATTTTATTGTTGCTTTTTGGTTGATTTTAGGGAGTTGTATTTTTTGATTCCCAACAAATGATATTAGAGTCATTTGTGATGGAAGGTGGAAACAATTCTATGCGTAAGTTAACGTCAACAAATTACTCTATTTGGAGGCCCATAATGGAGGACCTATACTTCAGGGATCTCTTTGGTCCTATTGATATGGACAAAAGTGTGAAGGATAATATTCTTTCAAAACTTGAGCAGATTTCAGATAGAGAATGAAAAAAAAAATGAAGCTAAAAACTCTTGACACGATTTGAAAATGGATTGATATCAATGTATTCAACCATGTGTCACAAGAAACGAATCTTTTTGAGCTATGGAAAACGCTAGAAGGGCTTTATAAAAGGAAGACTGCTCATAACAAGGCCTCTCTAATTAAATGGCTTGTAAACTTGAAGCTGAAAGTTAGAAAATTTGTGTAAGAGAATCTGTGTGATTTCCATGATATAATCAACAAGCTTACCATAATGTAGATCATTATTGATAACAAGCTTTAAGCCTTCTTCCTGTTGAGTTTGTTGCCATAAAGCTGGGAGATGCTGGTGGTGATGATTAGCAATTTGGCTCCTAAAGGTATGCTTTCTTTGAATGTAATCAAAGAGAGTATGTTCAATAAATAAATCAAAAGAAAAGAGATGAGAGTTGACAACATGTAGGCTTTCTTAGAAGAAAGCAGGGGAAGGAGCAAGAGTAGGGGTCCTAAAGATCGTGACAAGTCTAAGAACTAATCAAAGTTTAGAGGTGACAAATACGTGAAGACCTGCCACTATTGCAAAAGTCTAAGATACATTAAAAGCTTCTGCTACAAGTGGAAGAGGAATCAGAAAATCCAAGATCATCATAATGATGTAGTTGATAAGAGTACAATCGCAACAACTTTAAGCACGAATGATGAAGTGTCCCTAATTTGTGTGATAGGTGACTATATCCATGTCAGTAATTCAGGTTCTAAGTGGATGATTGATACATAAGCTTCATATCATTGTGTTCCAAAAGTGGAGTACTTATTAAACAATAAGAGCAATGACTTTAGGAGCATAAAGTTGGGTAATTAAATTTCTGCCAAGATTATCAGAATGAGCGATATTTGAGTTTACATAAACATCAGATGCTTACTAATCTTGAGTAACACATTTCTAATTTAATGTTAAATCTATTATCGCCTAATATGTTACATAAAAATTATTTTAGTACACTTTTGGGATAAGAAGTGGAAACTATCCTAGGAAGTAATGACTGTTGACTGGGGAGAGTTATGTTGTACATTGTACAGGATACATTTAAAAGTTTGTGGTAGTGGAGAAATATACATAATTAAAGAGGAAACTTCTCCAAATATGTGTCATCAATGATTGGGATACATGAGTAAGAAAGAATTAAAGTTGATAGTTGGTAAATCACTTATCACAATTAAAAATACACTAATGCTTAATATTTGTGAACATTTTTTGGCTGCAAACCAGCATAAAGTCTTTTTCAAGAGAAGATCTACAAGGAAGATGGAGAGACTAGAGCTGGTGTATTTAGATGTCTGTTGCCTAATTGAAGAGGATGATGCTTCGAGGAAGACATGGGTTTGCAAATTGAAAAAAAAAGAGTTAAGTACTTGAATTTTTCTTAAAGTTTCAAGTCATGGTAGATAAGGAAGTTGAAGTGCCTGCGAAAAGATGATGAAAGAAAGTATACTTCTAAGGTGTTTGAAGAATACTGTACATCACTTGGCATTAGACATAAGAAGACTGAACCTGATACTCAACAACATAATGGTGTTACTGAGAGGATGAACAAAAAAATTATAGAGAAGTTCGTTATATGCTTAGGATGTCCAAACTACTGAAGGCATTTTTGGGTGAATTAGTCCAAATTGTAGTCTATTTGATCAATAGAGCTCCATCAGTTCCATTAGATTTTGAGATTTTTAAGAGAACATGGACAAGTAAAGATCCCACATATCACCATCTAAGAGTATTTGGTTGTCAGGTATTTAGACATGTGCCCAAGGATCAAAGACATAAGCTTGACTCAAAGGTAATGCTTTACATCTTTGTTGGCTATAGTGATAAACAATTTGGCTTCAGATTCTATGACCCAGAGAAGCAAAAAGTGGTTAGGAGCAAGGATGTAGTATTTCAAGAGTATGAGAGAGGTGCTGATCTTCTAAGGAGAGAAAAAATTACTCTAAGTAGCTCATTTTATGATGTAGTTAACTCTTCCCTAATTTCTCCCATTATTGAGCAGTAGGCCTGACCCTGGGTAAAGGCAGGAAGGGCACTTGCTTAGGACCCACTCTCGTGAAAAACAAAATAAGGCCTACTCTTGATAAATTCTTATAAAAAACAAAAATGACGCAAAATAGGGCCTACTCTTGACCCTTATAAAGAGAAAAATGAGGCAAAATAGAGCCCAACTCACTTTTGAAACTAATATAGAGCAAAATAACATTTTTTCTTTACGCATTTTTTCATTTAATTTTTTGAATTGTTCTTTGAATCTTAACTTTAAAAATTAATTCAACCCATTAGCTTCTTCAATTGTGTCACAATGAGGGGCGTAAGGTAGCCTTTTTAACAATAAAATATGTTTTAAAGGTTTATATATTTATATATTGTCAATTTCTTGGGGCCTTTTGTTTTTTACTTTGCTTAGGTTTATAAAACGTTAGAAATGGGTCTGCTAAGCAGTCTACAAGTGAAGGAGAAGAAGTGTGTGACCAAGCACACATTAATGGTGATCAGATATAAATTTGTAATGATGAGTTACATGAACCATAACTGGACAATGACGAAGGTGAAGTTGTAATGAGTAGGGGGAGTGTAGCGTCCTGTTACCGTAGGATACATACCGGAACACCCTGTGGACATTCCAGTACATAGCCTATGTCAGTGGTGCGCTACATTCAATCATAGCATTCACTTAACATGGCATCCACTATCCTTATTCCCTTAAAAGACCTCATAAGGAAAAACCTGATATTTTAAAACCAAATTTCCTCTTTTTCATTTCATAAACATCGAATGTCTACATTGTATCTTTCAACATCCATACGAATATAACATCATATCCTAATACAAAAATGTGCTACATGAAAAAGGAAAATACACAAAATCTATCTAATCTGTCCATATCCAGCTGACCGACTTTGTGCCATTTCTTCTCTTTTTCAAAAGTGCAAGTCTACACTGCTTGTAGAGTCCTCAGTAGCTAAAGTCGTCTCTCAGTCTTGAAAAGTCAATGTTGCAATTTTGGTGAGTTTTGCAAACTCAGTGAGATAACCATCATCGATGGTTCACTCAATTCATGCATCACATTAATACATATAACATATATTTCACAACTTTGCATAATTGATCACATATCACATTCTCACTCAAGAATAGACAATTTTGCATTTCAATCAATCAAACATGCTTAATAAAATGCATATGAAATGTTCATGTGACTCTTTTTCAACTGTTACATTGTTGTGACCGAGTGCCTAAACTGTCCCGTATCTGTTGTGGATACCGGGCTCATTCATACTGTCCCTTATCCGTTGGGGATACATGACTCATTTTACATAGTGAGCCTTTGGCTCTTAATCACATTTGAGAGCTTTAAGCTCGTTTTCGGTGGCTACTCAGGTCACAACTCTCATTATCTGATTATGCTTTCATGTATGGAATGTATCTCTCATAATCAATCGTGTTATGAACATTTAGTTCATCGCATTCACATTTAAGTAGCGCTTCAATATCTCATTCATATATCACAATTATCAGATCTTTATTTTCCGGAATCAATACAATCAAATCACATTCATTCCATAATTTAAACATAATATAAAACAAACAATTAATTGAGTGCGACCGTCTAGGTTACCCACAAGTTGCCCCCGAAGCTATTGCCTGGAAGTTCAGGCAACATCTGGAGGTGGACATTCCAGTTGCTTCTCAATAACAAGCAATATACACATATCACAATTTGCACAATTATAAGTGTTTAATAATGCACAACAATGCTTGTCCATGACAATCGCAGGTATTTTTCCATCATTCTCGTCACAAAATTAATCCAATATCAAATCTCTCTTAAGTATCATTTGTACGTGGCGTTTATGCCTAAAATAAACACTTTGAATCTACTTTCATAACCCAATGAACCATTTCAGATTTTTCCCAAAGACTGACTTTCGGGTTTACTGTTCTTCATCATTTAGACAATTCAAATGAAGTATTTTGGCAATACTCTCTTCTAGAAAATTGTTCTCCTATCTCTCAAGTTTCTAATGACGCCAAAATCATTCAATTAAACTTGAAATTTGGTTCAGTATTTGGAAAGTTATTATGCAAATAGTTTCAGACTGTTCTTATTCTGAAACAGTATATTATACTTAACTTCCATCCAGAAATTGAAAATTGTCGAGACTGAATTAAAATTCGATTTCTTTTGATAATTTGTTGCCCTATGTCTCTATTTTACTCCAAATCAAAAATCATCTCATTTTGAAATCTAAAGGTTAAGATATAACCGAAATACCCAAGCATGTTTAGTGAAATCATACCAGTTCATACTATTCCAACATATTCCCCCACTTTCATTCAATAAATCTTTTTCAAATCAATTCGTAATGCTACCAATTTTTATGGAGAGGTATAATAATGTGTTAGAAACCTATTGGCTTAAGAATCAAGTCATTTGGATGTCTAGAGAAGAAGTTATGGTCAAAAAAAGCAAGAATATTCAGTTTGCAAAATGCTCTCAGGTGCACTGGACTATTAGAGAACACATTGTCAGAACGTGACAATTAAAAATCGTGGTCCAGCAATCAACACTCACAGGCATTAGGGAGAGAAGTTATGGGTGTAAGGGGCTTAAGGATATGAGGAAGAAAAGTCACAGGTGTGAGGGACCAATGAGCATGCGGGAGAAAAATCACGGGTGTGAGGGAAGAAAAACAAGAGAGAGTCGCGATCGCGCTTCATTGCGATCGTGACATTTGGTGAAAAATATATCGCGATCACGACATTCAATGGATAATAGCAGGGTCGTGATCGTGCCAGTCGCACACCCTCACTTCGAACCCCATAACTTTCAATCCATAAATCCAAAAACTTCAGACTTTATATCATTAAAAAGTTAAAAGAAAGATTTACAACTTTCATTAAGAAAATTTTGTCAAAATCTTCCTAGATCAATACAGTTTAATCATGGAAGTTTCAGACCACATTTTAACCCCTCTTTCTCTTTTCTTTCTTTTATTTTAAACCAACTTCTCTAACTTATCTTCTCTTAAATTCTCTCTAATTTCCATTCAACTCATTCATAACACATTCACAGTACAACTAAATATACAAGTTTACTCAAAATCCTCAAAATCATCAAAAACCAAATATCAGTCATGCATCTTCTTCATGTTTTGCATTTCACATCTTTTGATACACTCATTTAGTTCCATCCACTCTTCCATTTTTTTGCATTCTTCATCTTTATCAACACCTTCATTTTATCCTAACTTTTCATTTAAACTCCCATTCAACTCAATTTATTCACAACAAACCACAATCTATCAAAAACACCAAAACAAAAAATTCATCATATACGCATGTTCATCCAACTTCTACGCTTCTTTATTTTTCTGCATCTTAATTTTAAGTGCATTCTCCATTTTCTTTCCTAACTATCATTTAAGACATCCATTCTCATCTCAAGACACCACCATATACCTATTCCTTAATTCTAAATTCATTTTTTTAATTTTTTCATCTCTAATAACTCTCAAAACTTACGTATACACACACACACACACACACACACACACACACACACACACACACACACACACACACACACACACACATAGTGAAAAGGAAAACATAGCATATGTTTCACTGTCAACTTTCCATGTCTCTATACTCTTGTCATTCATATTTTTATGATTCTTTTTAACTCAAAATTATTTCTACGCTAATTGATCACAGAATAATCATCAAATATGAAATAACATTATATCCAGATTTTTCATCTTATTTGTACAATGTTCATGAAGATGGCCATTATTTCCATGATCATGTAATGACAATTAAATCATCAAATTTATCTCATATTCCTATTTATCATAAGGATTATTACAATAATTGTTAAAACTCCAAAATCTTTAAATATCAAGAAGCTCTAATCCTCGTGCAACCATGTACTTCATCTTACAGATGGTTTAGGTCAGTTTTCTTGAGGCAAAAGAAATAGATAACAAAGTGGGAGTGGTAGAAGATAAAGGAAAGCAAAGTTTAATTTTGGTGGATGTCTGATGAAAAACTCTGTGTAAATGAAAGAAAATTAGGGAAGAAGGCAATGAAGAAGTTGAAGACAAGTATACAATGCTTGGTCTTTCAAATGAAAGTGTATAGTATAAGACCAACGCATTCGTGTGATAACTTAACTAAGTAATCGACACTTGTCACGTATCTAACTTCTGTAGCTTTAGACTAGTTATCAATTAACTAATTCAAATTTCTCCATATTTTTCTTCAATTTGTCTCTGAATTTTCAAAATCATTATCTCTAATGTTATGAAGTCAACTCCTAAATTTTTTTATCATCATTTATTCTTATTTCTATTTTCCATATATCAATTTACTTGCCAATTAGCAATTTTCCTAGTTCAGTAATATTCAACAATTTCTAAAATTATTCCTAAAATTCTCCAAAATTCTACATCACTCAATACGCTTTCAAAAATCACTTTTCGAAATATAAAAACCACAATTCTCCATAAAATCACATATCAAAATCATATTCACGTTCAAACAATGAATTATACCAGGAAATGGTCGATGAATGCATGTACAATTATTTTCATGTGCAAAATTATCTGTATTCACGTGTATGGGTATGACATATTATGCATGAATATGAATGCATTTCTACTCTCTTAATAATCTCTTATATTTACTATTTTAACCTCCCCACAGGTAATGGGATGTTACAACTCTCCCCTTCTTAAAAGAAAGTTTGTTCTCGAAATTCTTACCTGATTGTTCGAATAGGTGGGGATATTGTCTCCTCATATGTTCCTCCGTTTCTCAAGTTGCTTCCTCAGTTGAGTGATTCCTCCAAAGGACAGTCATTAATGGAATGACTCGGTTGCTCAACTGCTTGATCTGAGATCCCACAATCTTGATCTACTCCTCATCATAGCTTAATTTACTAGCAACCTGAATCTCTTGAGCCGATATCACATGTATAGGATCCAGTCGGTATCTTCGAAGCATACTCACATAAAACACATTATGCAATTGAGACATTTCATTTGATAAAACCAACTTATATGCCAAAGGTCCTATCCTCTCAATGATCTTATAGGGACCAATGTACCTAGGGCTCAACTTGCCCTTTTTACTGAATCTCATTACTCCTTTCTAAGGTGACACTCTTCGAAATACTCTATACACTCTTAGAAATACTCTATCTCCGATACTGTACTCCATGTCCCTTTTGTGCTGATCCACATAACTCTTTTTTCTATATTGGGCCACTTTAATTCGGCTTCGAATCAACTTCATCTTATTTACTGTATCTTGTATCAACTCTAGGCCTTCAACCATTCTCAAGCCCTCTTCATTCCAATATAATGGTGACCAACATTTTCTTTTATAAAGTGCCTCAAATGGTGCCATTTCGATACTACTGTGGTAATGGTTATTGTAAGCAAACGCTATTAATGCTATATATTCATACCAAGCTCTTTAAAACTCCAACACACAAGCTCTGAGCATATCCTTAACAGTTTTGATTGTCCTCTCACTCTGTCCGTCTGTTTGAAGATGAAATGCTGTATTAAAGTTTAACTTCGTACCCATAGCATATTGAAAGCTCCTCCAAATCTCGAAGTGAATCTGGGATCCCTATCTGATACAATGGACACTAGAATCCCATACAGTCTCATCGCCTCATTCACATATCTCCGAGCCAATTGATCTAGTGAGTTATTCTCTCTCACTGGTAAGAATTGGGCCAACTTATTCAATTGGTCCACTATGACCCATATCGCATCATTCTGCCTCGGAGTCTTAGGTAATCCCATAATAAAGTTTATAGTGATTCGTTCCCATTTTCACTCCGGAATGGGCAACAAATGCAGCTTCCATATTGAAGCTTGGTGCTCAGTCTGAACTTGCTGGCATGTCATACACTTAGATATATACTCTGTGTAGCGCCCCCTCATCGTAGGGTACACAACGGGAAACCCGAAGGTCGCTCCGACGAGTATCCCATAATAAAGGTGCACCACCAGAACATTTCTACTAATAATCCTCAAGGAATGGAAATAATTTAAAACCATAACATAACACAACATCAGAAACCAGTAAATTTTAAAATCATAATATCAACCTGATACAGTCGTCCAGAAGCAGAATAGATAAGTCTATTAGTCCCCTAAACAAAACCAAAAAGGAAACTGATACGAGCATCTATCCTAAGTCATCCTCAAAATCCAACCCAGCTGACCGACCTGTGCGCCATTGCTACTCCTGCCAGCACGCTCGCACGGTAGGAAAAAGGCTAACTCCGAAGCTAGGGGTCTACTCTACTGATCCTGAAAAATTAGATGCAATTTTGGGTGAGTTTGCGAACTCAGCGAGAAACCATCATCGATGGTTCACTCAAA